>PVIR01020329.1:0-30679 GCA_004026965.1 Petromus typicus
AAAAGCACGCTGGCTAAGCAGACAGGTCTTGGTGTGGATGCTGCCAAAGGGAGAGAGATGGGGATGTGGGAAGAAGATGTCCTGGACCCCAGAGTCAATAATTTTGCATATTTCTTTAGGTACCTGTCTCTCTCTCCCTTCTCCCTTCTCTCTCGTTCTATATAAGTCTTCCTCTTTTTTTTTTCTTGCTATACCATTTCAAGCCAGAAGTTTTGAATTCTTTGTGCCACATAGAGAATCAAGTCACAGTCCTATCTGACTAAGGGCTGCAGTCTTTCCAGGCCCCGCTGTATGACAAGTAGCGTGTGTGTGTGTGTGTGTGTGTGTGTGTGTGTGTGTGTGTGTGTGTGTGTGTGTGTGTGTGTTTTGTGTGTGTGTGTGTCTGTGTGAATTTTCTTGTTGAGCCAGGCCCCTAACATTCAGTGGATATTCCAGTGGGTATGCGTCTCCCACCTGGTGAGGTACTGAAAAGCTAGGTTCTGGTGAGGGAACTTAGAAAAGACCAGTGAATCTCTGTTTAGAAAAGACAGATCTGTAGAGACAGAAAGTAGATTTGTGGCTGCTTGGAGACTGGCTGAAGAGGGAGAGAAACTGCTAATAGACACGAGGTTTTCTTGTAGGTGGATGAAAATGTTCTAAAATGAGATTGTGGTGATGGCTGTATGATTTTGTAAGCCACTGAAATCAGCAAATTGTACATTTAAAGGGAATGAATTTATGATATGTAAATAATAGCTTGACATGGCTGTTTAAAAGTAAGTACTGAATTTGAAAGATTCAGTGTGAAATATGATATGAATGATCTCACTAAATTTTATATTGAATACACATTGAGAGGACAGTATTCTAAATGAAGCGGGGTAAATATAGCTTTAAAATTCAGAAAGGTCAACAAATGGCCATGGAATGCTTCCCTGGGGGGAAGGGCTCAGAGTAATTCAAATTACAGGATATGTTTCTGGAGAGAAAGAAAAGGACCCAAGAAGATAGAACAGGGCTGGAGACTTCTGGTCTGTTTACTGAGTGGGGGTGGTGGTGAGGCAGGAAGGGCTGACACAGACCCCAAGACAGGAAGGCCCCTCTCAGGGAGGACTTACAGACATGAAGAGGTTCTTCTTCGGGCTTGGTGGAAGAGGACTCGTTATCCTCAATGTCTTTGCTGCCTGTGCCCTGGGTGACCAAGCTCGGGGGCTCATCCGAGCCGGGGTTGCCTGAGATCATGCTGCTCGGAGGGGAGGATCCCCCGCTGGTCCGAGACAGGCTGAGGATGGAGGCCCTGCGGCTTGGCTTGTGGCTGGCATTTCGAATCACAGGAAGTTTGAACTTTGTGGTCTAAAGGAAACGGAAGAAGGAAGGATTTCAGAAGTGATGCAAGGAAAAAAAGGAAGGAAGGAAGGGAAAAGTAGCAAAGCTAGACTCTGGGTGTGAATGCTTTCTCGATCTTTCCAAATATCGTATAACACACAGAAGATCTGAAGTTGATCTTTTGTCACAATATGAGATAATTTTAAAAATGTGTATAATATAAAGCAAATGTGACAGGACTTACTATACTGATCGAGCGTCCAGACTGTCAGCCCAGGGTGTCCATTGTGTCTGGTCTTGACTTTTCTTTTGTAATAACTACTGGATTTGACTTCTTAACTGCAGAAGATGGGATGTTTAGCTACATCATACTTTTGACCCCAAATTATATGTACCAGGCTCTTCCTCACCAAGAAAGGTTGATGCCCGGACCTCAAAGATGATGAGTTGTATTTCCTTTTTTTTTTTTAGAAGGACGAAAAATAGTGTTCCTGACGTGCTGTTCAGGAAGTGAGCAGGGGAAGTGGGTTTCTCTGGAGGAGGGACGTCCTTGGGGGCAGCAGCCAGGACTGAAAGACAAACCCTAGCAGGGGTGCGGTGGATGGGGAGAGTCCTGTGGGGGAGAGAAGGGGTCAGAGAGTGCCGGACCGGTCACAGGTCTGTGTGTGCACACACTCATGGTTTGTGTCCCTTTGGAATGCACTGAGTGACGTCATGTCCTTCTCAAACTCCTGACACGAGTTTCCAAAGAGTTTCTTCGCTAGCTACTTGATAGCAAGGAGCAGAGCCAAGATCCAAACAGAAGTGATGTTGATGCCAACGCCGATTACTAAGCTTTGGCTGCTCCAGGGAAAGGACTCAACACAGGCCTCACAGAGGGAAGCGAGGAAGAGCGAAGATGCCTGGAGGGCTGCAGATGTGATCTCTGTGTTTGGTTCCCTTTTCCCCAAATCTTTAGCAAAACTCTACACAGAGGGAAGAATGCTTCAGAATGTGACAGACTAGAGACTAGAGTTTGAATAGGGTTTATTGAGCTCTCCAAGGGCACACGTGTCTGCGATAAAGGCAAAAGCAAATTTGGAGTTAGAGCGTTCTCTCCTTGGATGAATGGGAGTTCGGTGTGAGGCTCCCTCTGTCCTGACTTGGTACCTAGCCGAGAGCCTGCCAGCCTGACAAAGCCCTCGACACCCTGCTTCCCTGGGGAGGGTGATGTCAAAACGTGAAGAGGTCTCCTCTGCCTGTTCCGTCCACCATGACATGAATTCCTGAGGCTGGAAACCAGACTCTTCAGATGAGTGTCATTTTTGAAGGTTAGACACATCACAAGGGCAGCCTGGAGTCTTGCTGTCAGCCCTGGACTCTGAGCTAAGGGACCCTGCACAAGTCAGACTTCCTGCCTCAGTTCCTCATTGATAAGATGAAAGAAAGGGGCGGGTGTGATTTCAGGACAGCCTTCCACATCTGCAGTGCTGCGTGCATCTTCCTTGAGCTAGGATTTCATCTTCTGCCCCTAAAGTTGCCATTAATTAAAATTCAATTAACCACCCCAGGCAGGAAATCCAAAGTGAAGGGCTGACACTTCTGATTGAGAGGGGCAGAAAAAATAAAATGTAGGGGGAAGATGTGACAGGCAGTTTCTAGCATTTCACTTGTCCTTTATTGAACCACTTTCCTTGGACTGACTTAAATCCCCAAATGCTTCTTTAATTTTTGAATATTTCACCCAGGAGCCCTGCCTACCAGCTGCTCTGCTCTACCTCGGTCAGGACTGGTTTTTGGTAGCAGAGGAAAAGTTTTCCCTGAATGCTTCCTTGTACTTTGTAAGAAGCAGGGGTTGCAAACTATGACTCATCAGGAGACATGCTTACCCAAGATTTTACCAGTTGGGAGATTTTTTTAAACATAATAATCCATATGTTTGGTTTTTCTTGAAAATGATAAATCCTTGGTTTAGCAAAATGAGCTAGAGCTGAAACTGTCTTTTCTTTAGTGGTGTGGGAGCATTTCATTTTGCCACAGACCTCACTCCTCCCTAATGTGTTCCACGCAGCCTGATTGTTCCATGAACAAAATTTTCCAAGCCTTTAGGAACACTGCCTGCTGCCTTGGCACTGATAAGTTCTGAAATTCCGGAGAAATATCAGGGGCAATGGGAGTTGGTCAGAGTCACTTTCCAAATCCTCATTTTGCAGTTGTTAAAACTCATGTTGGGAGAGGAACTTGGAAAGAACATGTCTGAGGTCACACATGGTGAATTGAGTCACAGTGTCCCGGCCTCCTACATCCTGCTTTAGCGCCCCCAAGCTTTGATCTATAAATTGGCTGGCATATTTCATCTTGCTCAACTCCGGCAAGTCGCTCTCCCTTCCTTCCAGTGGAGTCATGAATATTCCTGAAGAACATTTGTTATGGCTTGTGGCTCCTGCTGCTTTGCTTGAGATGGATGCACACAATATCTCCATGGCAACTCTTGGGATACAACAAAGCGCTTACATCTCAGGTCTTGGAGTGTGCTGACGAAAAAGCAAGAAGATGGTGACGCTCACTGTGAGACTCGCATGGAGAACAGGCATTTGAAGAGCCGGGTGGTCAATAAACAGATGCAGGTTGAGCTCCTGACTACCCAAGCCTGGCCGAGTGACTTTACGCAAGTCACTTAGCCTCTCTGAGTCTATTTTCTTCCCTTCTCCCAGGGGATAAGGATGGAGCCTCTGGGGCCTCGAGGGAGTCAGAGTTGGGTCACACACCACAAGAGCGTCCTCACCTCAGAGCTCGGTCCATTTGGAACCACATGGGGAGGGGCTCTGAGAACATCACGGGAACCAGGAGGCTCCGCACTCACTCCTGTGCAGAGCGAGCCTGCGTGTCAGGTCTGTGGGGTTTTCACTGATACGAAGTAGCAGAGGCGAGCGTTGCGCCTGTTTGGTGGGTCCGGGATGAGCCCAGCGAGCATTTGAGCTGCATACTGGGGTGTTGCTCCTGTTACTCGGAGTGTGCTTGTTTGTGGAGCAGGTGGACTGGGAGGTTTTGGGTTAGGAATAGCTTTGGGTTGAAAGGAATATAACATAGGATATCCTCTTACTCATGAGTACATGTTCTCATAGAAAATCCTGTTGTCAAGTCACTCACTATTTTCTCACTGAGGGGGAAAGAAAGAGACAGAGACAGAAGTGAGTAAGAGGGAGAGAGAGAGAGACTCTTATTGATTTAAAAGATAGAGCAAGGTGAGTCTATTTCCTTCGGGTGACATCTTATTAAGCAGCTGCTCAGCGCCCTTCCCCCTCCATCAAGTATCATCCGGCCAAATGTCACTTTTCCTATAATCCCCAGATAACCATTTTAATTAAAATTTACAAAAACCATCCAACAGCATGTGCTCTGATTCCTCTTAACTCAGAAAACCAACCAGAAGAGAAAAAAAAAAAATTCTCAGCAGAGAGGAGATTGGCAAGAGCGCTCCAGAAGGGGGCCAGACCGGGTCCTGCGCCACCGGTTACCTTTGATGTTGCGATGAAATGCTCCCACCTCTGCTCCCTCGACTTGTCCTTATTGACTTTTTTTATTGAGCTCTTGCTTCCCCCTGGGTCCCTGAGTGAGAAACAACTTAATGAGTTTTCCGTTTGCGGAGCCTCTGTTTATTACACGTTTTTGTTTTTAACAAATGCAATAAATAGAGGGTGGATGTTGGTTGGTCTCTGGTAAGTTCCCATCCCTACCAGGAGTGTGTGGGGTTTTTGTGTAGCTGAGTGTATGTTTTACGTGAGTGTAAAATCAAGGATAATAGAGACCACTGCTTGCCAAGTGAAGATGAAGGGAGGTGGGATATATTTGTACGAACTCTACATCCATTTGCACTTTGGACTCAGGATCTCTCCTCCACCCTCCCCTCCCCCTCCCTCTCTCTACGCCTCCTCCCTCCCTCCCCTCCCCTCTGTCTGTCTCTCTCTGTCTTTCTCTCTCTGTCTCTCTGCCTGTTTTGCTCTCTCATTTAGTACCAGGGATTGAACTCAGGACTTTGCAGTTGCCAGGCAGAACATGTCTGAGATCACTCCTGAGAGTCAGTTGAAAAGTTTGCGTGTTTCTAGATCTTTGCCTTTTGCACTGACTGAGGTCTCACTCTCCTGGACGCAGAGTGGGTGACCTGGGTGGAGTGGAGCAAGGCTCATGGGTTGGGCTGGACCGTGAAAAATCCCTGGTTTGAGGTTTATTGAGCTGGAAGTTCTCTGAGATGTGCCGAATGAGACACTTCTGTGTGTTGGTTCTCGCCAAAGCACATCAGTCACTCCAGCCTTGTGACATTGCCATCCTCAGCCCATTTTGCAGAGGAGGAAACAAACTTGGGGACTTAAAACATCTGGCCACATGCAGGTTTATAATAAAATAAATGAAGTTAGGGTTTCAGGGCCCCTTTCCTATGTGGGCTTCTGCTTCAGAATCCTGCCAGTGATTTAGTATTACAATCTTGTGGTTATTTGTTTTTTAGAGTGTCTTCCTCTCCAGTTAAATAAGCTCAGTCCCTACAAAATTGAAATGCTGCTCGTACGGACGGGGAACTTTCTAGATAGGAAACCAAAACCCCAGTAGCCTCTGTTGGTGACAAGCCTGTGATCCCTCACCTGAGGCCTATGATGTCACATGTGTTGTCAAATGCATAATTCTGAAATTTCAGAGAGAAAATATACTGCATCTACCATATATTGACATGAGCCCTCCAACAGGGTCTAAGGCAACATAATCAAACAGTATAATATTTCTGTGATCAAATACATTAATATTTACACCGAGTGAGAAAAAGACTCTTAAGTAGCTTTAAGGTTTTGCCACTGAATCAGTCTGGTTCATGTCCAATTTTGCTGTTAAATGGATTATGTAAAACTAAGTTTTCAGAGCTGTTAGGCTTTGGACTTATGGCTTCTCCACTGAGAAAGAACGGAAGAGTCTCATTGTATGATTTGTCTGTTGATTGACTGATTGATCCATCATCTATCCATCCACCCACCCATCCATCAATTGTCCATCCGTCTCTTTTTACCCTCTTTGGCTCTTTAGAAAGGGTTTTTAGATGACTCGGATCTTTTCAGTCATTTAACTGGCTCTTCCCTAGGACAGAGCAGGGATTTGAGAAGATGAACAGACCAATTCTGAATACTCAGAGAGGTCTAGACTTTTCAGAGTCTGCTGATTGCTGCCGGTAGGAGAAAAGTGCTTAAATATAATAGGAGGCAAAATGTGATCAAGGTAAACCTAACTTAAGGCTGGCTTCTCGTGGTGTGGCGGTGGGAGGGATTGGAGGGGCTCACATGAGGAAAAGGAGGTGATTCCTCACCATGAGGACCTCGGTGAACACCAGCTCACAGCCTGGGCACAGGAAACACGCTGACCCCAAGGTGGAAGCTGGGCAGGGGAGTGTGGGGTCACAACCTGTCTCTGAGCTCTGTGTAAGACTTTCTGTTTGATTACACAATAAAAAGCTCTCTCAGTAATTAACCGGGAAGCTCATTTAAGTGGGGTCTGCTTTTCTCTCCCCCGAGTAATCAAATTAGGGAATATTTAAAATCCAGCCAGCGGAAAAGGAGCAGTATTTCAGTCTTATAAACAATATTGAAACTAGCAGCGCTTTTGAAGTCTGATTTAAGGCTCACCAACTGGAAGCTTTAGCGTTTTGCGGCGTTGGAGCAGAGTTTCTTTTAAGACCACAGGGCTTTTTGCTTTTTCCCTTTGCTAAGGCGGCCCCTGCTGAGCTGCCAGCCGCCTTCTTGAAGTTCAAAAGCAACTCCTTTCCCCCTTTAAAATTAAATCTGGTCCCAGCCAAGCTTTCAAAATCTTAAATATTCAGGCCCAATTGGGAAGATGGAAGTTTTCCACTGATCCCGACTTCCGTGATGACCTGAAATCTATTGCAACTTCAAGAGGCAGCTAAGTAAGCTGCAGACGCTTCAAGAATCCCACAGACCTTCAAAAGCCCTGAGCCCTGGCTCTGTCAAAGATGCTGATAAAGAAAAGCCCTAGTTGGACTGAATCAGGCTCTCTGATGTTTCATTTTCAGTAGCAAATAAACCAAAAAGAAGATCAATAGAGGGAGGAAAGAAATTAAACCTCCCAAGCTGCGTTGTCCACCTCGCCTCTCATGGTGAAAGGCAGAGCAAGCTGGTGTCCTTTCCCCCGGCCACGTGGGGAAATCATTAGTGGCCTTTGCCAGACAGTCCCCCTATGTTTTTCCTTTTCCCTGAAGTCAGGTGCAGCTCTGTGACTGGCTTTGTTCAAAAATGCATGAGCACAGGAGATGTGTGGAGCTTTGGGTGGGTGCGTGGAGAGCGAGCTGTGTTCCTTCTGCCCCGCGGACGCTGGGAGCGGAGCGTGGCCTGAAGCGGACCCTCCATCAACCTGCTCCTTGTGTGGCTCTACTGAGCGGAGGTCCTGGGCTGGCCGAACATGAGCCTGGCTTCTGGAGAAATTAAGCTGCTGAGATTTGGGGCTGGTCATGGTGGCAGCTAAGTCTAGCTGGCCTAACTGATGCCCCTCATTTGCTGCTCTATGAGAGTCTGGGCCGGGCTTTCAGTGTCAGGTTCAACCAAGTGTCTCGGTGGTGAAACTAGCTATTCAAGCCCTCTAGCTGACCTCCTCCTTCCATCGTATATGACTTTGTGTAAAGCTATTTAGCTTCTCTGAACCTCAGTGTCCCTGTCTGTAAAATGGAGAGACACTGAGCAGAATTAGGGCTTGTTAAGGCCTTGGTGGAGAAGTCAGTACCGTTCAGCTAATCACATCTATAACGTGCTTTCTTCCAACAAAGATCTTAGCGTTGTTTCGAAGGGGAGCTGGTGCAGGGAATCAAGTGATCAGAATGAAGTAGCAGCTATTATTTTCAGACCATTATCTCTCCCTGGCAAAGATTTCTGGGGTTCCTGTTTGCCCCAAATCAAGGGAAGATAATCTCTGAGAAGTGTCATCTCTTTTAACTGTATTCATTAAGTACATTTTGTGCCCGGTGGTCACAGTAGCAATCAGAGCAATTTTCTCAAATACTTAACTCTACTTTTGAGCCTCGAATTTGGGGTATAACATGTACTTTTCAGGGTGGGCAGTCAGCTGGCTGGTTTTGGGAGGCACACCCACATCTATGGCTGAGGGAAAGAGTGGCTGATTTTGTACCAGGAGGGGGACGGAGGTCAAAGCTCTCTGATCTCCTAGGCCAGGGTCCCCATCCTGCCTCTGGGCTGGTCACATAAGCTGACCGTCCATCACGTGATCCCACCCAGAGCTACTGCTGGAGCTGGAGCGCGAGAGAGGAGGGAAGCCAGAGTTGGAGGAAAGTGAGAGCCTTTCTTGGTTAGAAGTGGGACCACCCCACGACAAGGGGAAACCCCTTGAAACAAAAAATGCTGTTATGCGTGCTGGGACAATGCTGCGTAGGACTTGATCATGAAGGTTAAACATACATTTGCGCGTAGTAGGAGCTGATTGACATAGGCTCAGCGGTGGAGTAATGCTCCTTAGGTACTAAGTTAGACACAGAGGTTTCATTGCAAAGTCAAATGAATAGCAGAATGGGCATTTTTCACTATTGTATAAAAGAACATGAAGTTTCATGTATTACATCATTTTGATATGTGGGTCTCTCTTGTGTCCTGGGGCCCCTTTTATAATGGACTCATTTGTAATGAGACAGTCCCTTTCTTTTTGAAGGAGGCCACCAGATTATCATCTCAATTAACTGAAGACTTTGGGTTTTATTGGTAACACTGGAAGCACTTGGAGCAGTTAATCATTCCAGCTTTACAACCAGGCCCGCTGTGTGCAAGTTCTGACTTAACTGTTGCTGAATTTATGAGCAGGGAGCAAACTCCACACATTTTGCATGCCTCAGTTTCCTCCCTGGCAGATCGGAATGAAGCTTACATGAGTTCACATACCTAGGGCAGTGCCTGGCATCTCATGTGTGCAAATACCAGCTCCTATGTCATGAAACAGTAGATGCCTTTGTGTCTTTGTCACCTTTGACTCACCAAAGAGTGGTTGCGTTTAGCCTTCTATATTTTTCTAAGGAAGGGACGGACGTTCCTTATGCCCAGGGTAGACTCATCCTTGAGCACCCAGACTCTCTTAGTAAATGTCAGGTTTATCAGGAGTTTGCTACAATGCAGATTCTCAGGCCCTGGCTCAGATGTGATAAGTGAGAATTAATATTTTGACAAAATCCCAGCTGTTTGATGGGCACATTATTACTGGAAATGCCTTGAACTAAAGTGATTTTTTTGTTTTGTTTTGTTTTAAAGCCAAGCTTCTACCTAGCTGGCTTCCCCAGTTAAGAAGGTCCAGTGGTGTCTTCCTGGGACAGCCTAAGGCAGTGAGACTTAGACCACTGAGTTGTTCCTGTGACTTCTGGGGACAGCACAGATCCTTGGAGACTGCTGCCTGGGGCCAGGCATTTTTCCTGTATTTTTTTCTCCCTACTGCAACTAGGGAAGATGGCAGGAGGGTTGGAATGATGGCACTAGAACTAGTAGTAGTTGCATCTAGGTAAAAGGCATCACTATTCTAGTAAATGTAGTCTGTAATAATAATAATACCGATACAGGCATCCAACTCTTTATCTTAATTCCAAACTCAAGAGGTTTTGAAAATCAAAAGCAATTTAAGTAATTTACTTTTCAACAAAACGTGATCTGAAAGGTCTGTCCTCACTCTTGTTATGTTCTTAGGATGAATTGTCATTTATTTGCTGTCAGTAGAATAGAGAGTTTGCTGATAGGCTGCTGCTTTAGACCCCCTCTGTAAATGTGATGTCTTACGTGGATATACCCTATCGTTTCTTATTCAGCCCCCCAAAAAACCCAGAAAAGAATTCTGGAGCATACTTGGCCCCCAAGACCTGTGGATCTTCATTTTAAAACATCAAGTCTTTACTTTGCCTAATGAGAAGCTTTTCTCTCTCAAGGAAGAGGAGTTAATACATGTGTTATTAAAAGCTCAGTTTCTCCTTTTGTTGTGAATCTGGTCCATCCTGTCAATTGAAATAAACTCTTATTAGGAGAAGAGATGCTGGAATATGATGATGTATTGGAATTGCCGCCTGGTGAAATTGGGAAGTCAGGAAGTCTTTCTTCCTAAGTGAAGCCAAGACTCAGGAGCAGTTCAGAATGGCCTCCTGCCATCTGTCATCCGCGCACTCACCCAACTACCTTCCAGCTTATCTGAACACGAGATCTTCCTGCAACTAACAGATCGTTCTCCTGCCCTCAGACTCGAGCTGCCACGTGTGAAATCTGGCTGCTGCAGAAAGCCCACGTCAGGGCATTGAACCACCTCCTCTTCCTTGCTGTAAAGTGCATAGCAAAGGAAGGACTGGACTCCTGCTGTCATTTTGCCTGATAGAAAGGAAGCCTCTGGGAGCCACAGGTCCCAGGGGATCAGATAATGCGTCTGGGTGTTGGGGTCCAGCATTTAAGTCTCAAAATGTGTTACTAACAGGAGTGGCTGATTTCCTGGATGGTGGAAACTCAGATAAGCTCAGTCAGGGCTTTTCCCTCATCTCCTGGATTCTTCCTCTTTGCATTTAGGTTTTCGATGACTTGAGTAGCTTTTTATCCCTGTGTGTCCAATCACCAGTGACTCTGGATCTGACCTGTTGGTGACATTCTGCTTTATTTTTATACCCTGAAAAAAATTGTTTTAGGACCATCCCTCTGTATATAGTTTATACTGGCCTTGAATTCACATGAATCCTCCTGCCTCAGCCTCCTGAGTGCTGGGATTGCAGGTGTCTACTACCATGCCTGGCTTCTATCCCGAAATCTTAAAGGCAGTTATATCATAAGTCTACCTATTCTTTGATGTAGGGATTTTTTATGTTCAGTAACTATCATGTAGTGAACACTCACTATGTTCCCAGGCTGTAAACTAATTGCTTTTTTACTTGATCTTGCTTCGTCCTTATCATAACTGATTTGAGACAGGGGCCCATTTGATAGGTGATGAAATAGAGACTGTGAGTGACTGGGCTAAGATCACATAGCTAGTAAGTGGCAGGGCCTGGGCTCATGTCCAGGTCTGTCAGATGCCAAAACTCTTGCTTTCAGTCACCAGAATCCATGTGGGATTTAAAAAAATATGTTTGAAGATTTGGGGAAATTCACACTGTAACATAAGGATGGAATATCACTGACAGGCATCATACATTAAAAAGAAGCTATTCTCCTGCTTTCTTACAAACTTAAAAGATGTTTTTGACTCTGTTGAGGGAACTTGCCTCTTATTAATAGTAAGAATGACTTAAAAGTGAGTCCTAAAGGGTGGTATGCTGCAGTGGAATCAGACTGCCTGTCCAGGACTGATACGCACCATCTCCTAACTCTGAGTTCAGTGACATAACGTCGGTGAACTTGAAACCAGCCATGGCATTGAGGGATATGGATGCTGTGAACACCTGCATCGTGACAGATCCTGGCTCTCTAGCCCCAGAGGGCTGATTGTTAAACATTTACCTGGGCAGCGCAGATCCTCAGCTCAAAATCCTCCTCAGGAGGAAGTGTAACACTAGAAAATACAAAATCCCAACAAAGACTCTGACTTGTGGAGGCAATCTTCCAGGACTACAGTTTTCTGTCAGATGCAGCCCAGTCTGATTCTGTGAGGTCTGACAGATTATACACTGACAAATCATGGTAGAACATTTCCTACTCTTAGTGCGACCCCTACAGGTTTTGCTGCTTATTGCAGGCAACAATTTTTTTTTTTTTTTTTTTTTTTAAATCACATTCTGTGCCCATTTTATAAAGCTGACCAAAGAACATATAGATGGTCTTTTTCTCTCCTCTCAGTCTAAACCCTAGATGTTCTTTCTTTATTCTGGGAGGATGAGTAGCCATACTTTGGAGGCACAGTGTGCTGCTGGTGGCTTCCTCAGGGAGAGGAGACTAACAGCAGCTGACTGGCTTAGGGGCTCAGGATCTGAGCGTCAACTTTGAAAACAACTCAGATGTTAGTTTGACCTCATGCTTTCTATTTCTCAGACTTAAAGGAACTAGTTGCAACTGGGCATAAAAGATACATGTAAGGGAGGGGTCGGGAATTTAGCTCAGTGGTTTTGGCACCTGCCTTGCAAGAGCAAGGTCCTAAGTTCGATCTCTGGTAACCACATACAACAGTGTTGGGCATGGTGGCTCACACACAGCACTCAGGTGGCAGAGGCAGGCAGGTTGCTGTGAGTTTGAGGCTGGCCTGAGCTACGTAGTGAGCTCAGGGCCATTCTGAACCACAAAGCAAGATCCTATTTCAAAAAAACAGAAACAACCCCCCCCCCCACCCAAAACAAAACAAAACGTGTAAGGCTGTATTCCATGAAATACTTCTTGAAGTGTCAAAATTTTGAGAATGGCCTCAGTGTCTGGCAATGGATAAATGATAGTTACAAAGATTAGGAGTGATGTACCTTGAAGCTTTAGAAGAGGGTTTGTCTAAGGAGTAGATTTCAAGGAGGGAACAAAAACTTCCATGCTTTCTAGACTTGTGAATTTTTGGCAAGATTTTCATCAGAGTAAATTGGACTCAAGTAGTTTTGCTTTAATAAAAAAATAAGCAATGCATGGGAAATGTTTTAAGATGATGATTTTCAAACAAATTCCGGGAGCCACAACGATAATTTGGAAACAGCTCGGGTGCCATGTGGGTCTGGGAGCAAGCTGGTAAGAACCTCAGGTTTCCCAGGCTTTCCAAACTTTTTTGCTTCGTGCAGAAGTTCCATTTAGAAAAATCTGTTTTACATGTTGGGATTTCTGTTTTAAAAATAGATTACTATTGCTTCAGAAATAGTTGTAAGTCACTAGTTGTAAGGAAACTTAGGGTTTAAAATTCCTCCCAACCGAAACCACTGACTAGATTCAAGTCAGTAGTGTGAGTGGGCGTTTGCGTTACATTTACGAGTGCCCTTGAAGTTTGCTGATTGGGGCCGTGGCAGGAGTAATGAGCTGGGGGGATGGGGAGGGGTTTCAGGGATGGATGCTTAAATGTCTGCCATAGGACGGAGTTAATGAAGACTCAGAATTTTGGAATAGAAAAAAGATTGGGGGCTATCGGTGAGGACGGTTAGCATGGAATGGGCTGTGGAGCTGTAACTGAGCCAGTGGTTTTCATGGTGCCAATCCAATTCTCCAAGTTAGGTTTCTGACTTGGGGGGGCATCTCACTGTAGGAAACTTGACCTCCTAAAGAAGCAACGTCTCTGCGTGTGTGTCTGTTTCCTGTTCAGCCCTGTGTGAGCTATCAGTCCTGCGGATGGTAGCCTAACAGTTTTTGTATGAGCCTTCTGCTCTGGTGCTGATATGCCCGACACTTTTCTTGGCTTCGGGAACACAGTCCGGATCTCCTCCCTGAGCAAATCCAGCTGTTCCAGGATCTCAGATCCCAAGTACACTCTTGGGTCCAAGTGGAGAAATCATTCTGCAGTCTATGTGAATGCCCAACAGAACAAAAAACCAAAACCATAAATAAGCACTAGGGAGACACGGGCCCTGAGAGGGGAGGAAGCAAAATCAAGCTGTGGATCCAGGATGTGTTGGTGGAGCTCTCCATTTCTGGGGTATAAATGCTGCCTTGCAGCCGACTGATTTCAGGCCACTAATGTGATGTCACCGGATGTAGAGCTGAAAGACACGCTTGAGGGAGAGGCCTAGGGATTTATTGGCCGTCGTGGGCCTGTATGAGCTGGTTCCAGCTCAGCCTTGTTTGAATTGTAACAGAACTTGGGCAGCAGACACTTAGATAGCAAGGGGGAGCCTCTTCCCCACTCCCAGACTGTTTTTAGTTAATGGTTGGCGGGGGGGTGAGCCTGCAGAACCATACTTGGTATTGAAGCAGGTGATCACAGGCCTCATGATGTGGTGGGTGTGGTCGATGGTCAGGGCCTCCAGAAGCCAGTGCAGAGCACACAGTTGGCGGAAGAGAGGTTCGCTGCAAAGACAGGGAGGGAACAATACTCTTGAGAAGAACAGTAGGACGGAGAGTGAGCTGTGAGAGCTAGCACCACCCTCAGGTGCCTGTACTTTGCACCCCCCATGAAATTAGTCCTTTCTCAAGGGGTCAGTCAGGCTTTCGGTAGCCCTGTTTTGCAGATGAGGGCTCTAGGCTCTGAGGATTAAGACGTGCCAGCTTCTGACCCAGCAGATGGCAGAGGAACGATGTGAAACAAAATAACTCTATACCAGTCATTTGAATTTTGTATGTGTGGTGGGGGGGAAGGTGATATGCAGGGGTCCTACAGCTGTAGGTCCTGAGTTAGATAAATGAGAAAATTGAAAAGAGTTAATATCCTCTCAGAGCCATGAAATAAACTTACTCCTGTAAGTATGCAAGCAAATCTGGAAACACAGGGAAACTACAGTAGTAACTGTATTTTTTTCAGATTAACATTTGGACCCAATATTTTCAGTTTTTAAGAACTTTGCCTTAAAATGTAGACGGATATTGGTGAAAAACACATTCAACATATTTGCCTGCAAATGTAACGCACTGATAAAAATGTAGCTAATCTCTATTTCTTGGACACCTGTATCAATGTCTACAATGGACCAGGCATTGAATATTGTACTTTTTCCATAAACTGTAGACCAATTCCTCATAAATGTACTCGGCGATGAATCACTATCCACACTTTATAGGCAGGAAGATGAGGATCCAAGAGGTCCATTGCTATGCTGAATGTCACACAGCTCGCTGGTCAGAGATGGTGTCCCAATGTCTCATTTAAGGTCCTCAGCACTATTATATGAAGGATACTATTCCCACCTTCTCTTTTTTCCTGACCTCATCTTTACAGAGGGGCTTCTGAGGCTCACATAGGTGAAGGAGTTACCTGACGCTATACTGCTGGGCTCAGTGAGGTTTTGAACTGAGGTCTGATTGGCCCCAGAGACTGCTTTCAAGGGACCAAGCTTTAAGTGCCAATGAAGCCAGCATGAGGGTCACTCTGACAGCACAGGCAGGAGAGGATTAGTGGGCTGCCTGGGTTTTCCTGGAAATAAGCTGGAGTCCCGGCCCGCCTCATCCTCTTCCTGTGATTTCTCCTCTCACCTTAGTAGCCAAGACGCCTCCATTACCGAGCTGTGTAATTGCTCTAGGTAAAAACTGTGTCCCACCTTAACCATGCTCCCCAGGGTTCCTGGGCCTGATGCTCACAGTAGCAGGAAGGAATCGCCCTTTGCTGTTTCCAGTGAGCCCTGGGCTCTAGGCCCAAGGACAGAGCTGACCCAGGCTTTCTACTCATCGTTCATCTTGGGGAGCTGTCCCTAATCTTTTGTCCCCACCCTTCACTTTGCCCCCATGGCCTGGGGTGGCTGTGCCTGTGGGGGTCTTAGGACAATTAAGGGTCAATAGTTCACTCGCTCTCTCTCTCTCTCTCTCTCTCTCTCTCTCTCTCTGGAGACTGGGAGAGAAGCAAACTAATTTCCTTGTACAAATTATTCAGGAAGCACGTACTATCCCCTCACTTCCGGTTTGAAGCTCCTGGAAGCCCTGGCTCTTCCTGTGACTGTTTTCTTCCTCCTCAAGGTCGTTTGGGGACCAATAGGTAAGAGAGTCTTGGTGGCTCTGGGCACATGTGCATGTCCAGCGTGCAGTGTGCTCCCTGTGCCAAGTGTGAAGCCCTGGGTGGAAGCACTTTCTGCGCCCTCACTACAACCCCAGGAAACTGAAAAGTCGGGGGGAGGCTCATCTTCTGTGTCAGCACACAGACCCCACATGTACCTGGACTTTGGGAAATGGAGAGTGGGGCAGGGACCAAGCAGAAGGAGCCAGTTGTTGGGATGGGGGTACTGAGGATTGCAACTTAGGAACTTAGCAAGACTCTATCTTAAGATGCACAAAAAAAATCTGGGGATGTAGCTCAGTGCAAGGGCCCTGAGTTCAATCCTCAGTACCCCCAAAAGGGGTGATTGGGTTAAAATGAAGTATTAAGGTGGCCCCAGTACAACAAGTAGTAGCCTTATATGGGTAGGAAATTCGGCTGCACAGAGACTCTACGCAGAAGAGCCCACGTGAGGAATGAGTGAGGCCTCGGGAGAAGCCAACCCCTCCAGTACTTGGGCTCCCAAGTCTCAAAGTCACCCACTCTGGTGTTGAACAGAAGTGAAGGGGAAGGCGGGGTGAAGTGCATAGCACTGTTCTCTGCTCTTGATATAGGTATTGCCGTTTCTTCTCCACCTCCTTTGGTTTTCAGTGACCAGGCTTCTGTTCAGATAATCATTTCTGATAGGAAGTCCCCTCGATTGCTCCAGGTCTGGGTTTGGTTTTCTCCAAGGTTCTTCTACAGCATCCCAATCCCTGCAACGTGTCCCCTTGTCCCCACAAGTGTGTGTACTCTGATGACTACTGATTTCTTTGTCCCTCCAGCCCATGAACCTCTAAGCTCCAGTCTTACCCCATCTTGCCCTACAGTTCTGCACTGGACATAGACTGGGCTGGACACGTTTCTACTTGCTGCATGGAAGAAGAGAGGGGTGAACTGGTTCACAGCTGAGCTTGTCCTGAACTGATATTTGGGGTCACAGTTGTTATGGGCACAACCATTGAAGTGAGGGATAGTAACAATCGCAACAAAATGAGCCCAATGGCAGTAAATATTTCCCGTAGGGTACTCATCCTGCAGGATGTTATTTTAAGGGCTCAGCATTCTTGAAGTTCATCCATAAGAATCCCTTGAAGTTACCATGATTTATCCTCATGCACTCCTTTTGCAGTTAAGGAGTCTGAGGCATAGACTCATGAAACGTGTTCAGGTCACAAAAGTAAGCAACTGGTCCAGTTGTCTCTGGTGATAAAGTACTTTATCTGGTGATAAAGTAAGACTTCCTTTCTGTCAAGTTTCATCCAGTGGGTCTGGACCTTTTCTCTGTTGATAAAAAGTTTGAAATCCAGTGCTTGTTCATCTAAACTGTGGTAAAATAGACTGAAGGGAAGAAAATGTCCCCAGAAACATGTTTAATGGAAATCAGTCCTTTCTTATCACACTCATTCATGTGCCCAGTCATAACACAGTATCTTGGATTTTTAGCAGATGAAAAGAGAAAGCATGTATTTGCTTCAGTGCCGGGCAGGTGAGGTGAAGACACAGGCAATAGATACACAAAGCCTGTGTGTGCAGTGCCGGACCTCAGAATGAGGGTGAGTGCTTGTGCTCTGCGTGTCTGAGCAGCCTTGCTGTTGAAGCTCTGGCACCAGTGGGTGGAAACATTCCTGGGAAGAAAACGGCACTCCTTTCTTGTACTGAGGAACTAGATGTTGTGTACAAAGCCATTCCAAGCGTCCCATGCTGATGGCCAAGAGCATATCTGGACACAGTTGAAAGCGCTGCTTTTTCTGCATAGTAGCTCGCCAGGGGCTGTTGGGGACAGATATATCACCTCAGAGCAGAAACAAGGGTGTGTGTCTCCTTGCCATATAGCATCTCCTCCCAATTTTTTTTTTTTTTTTTTTTTTTAGACAGGATCTCAGTTTGTAGTTCAGGCATGAGCCACCACGCCTGGCACTGTGGTATGTGGTGCTGGTTGCTGCTGGGGTGAGTCTCCACACCCAGTATAGTATATAGTTACCGGGGATTGAACCCGGGTCCTTGCGCTTGTAAGACAGGCGCCGGAACCACTGAGCTAACTCCCTGGCCCTCTCCTCCCAATTTTAAAGAATGGATCCTGACACAGTCCATTCAGAATGATTAGTTATCATCATTATTTGCAGTACTAGAGATTGAACCCAGGGCCTTTGCACTAAGCTACATACATTGCCAGTCTTAAATTTACATTTATGTTTTGTTTTGAGACAGAGTTTGAGTTGCTTGGGTTGACTTTAAGCTTGAGACCCTCTTGTCTCGGCGCCTCAGAGTTCTGGGATTGTGGGCAGGAGCCACCACACTTAGCTCTATTTAGAATTATTAGCCCGTTGTGCGAGCAGTCACATTAGCAAGGGTCATCAGGGAAGCCCACCTGCTGTGATAACTGATAGTACCATAACTGGTTTGATAGTACTCACCCTGATGCCTTCTGCTAGACTGGTTAAAAAAATGCCCTCCCCATTCTCTGTCCATCTTTGCTTTGCAAGGTGACTGCTGATTTCCCTCCTCGAGAGATGGGTTTTATTTCTACTCCTTGTACCTGGACTGGCCTGATGACTTGCTTGGCCAGTAGAATGTGGGCACTGTATCTGTTTTCAGCCCAAGGTCCAAAGGCCTGTGAGTGAGGCCACCCGAGGTCAGCCATCCTCCAGCTCATGCATCGGCTGGGTGCACACACACATAAGCAAACTCACCAGGAGCAGCCAGGCCGGTCTGAACCCAGCCAACCAAGAGACTTGGGAGCAGTAATGAAGGGGTGCTGTTGGAAGCCACTCCAGGTGAACTTGTTTGTAACACAGCAATATCACCGATGCGTTTGTCAAGTGAGGCTGGAGACTTTGTATAGGCAAGTCGAATAAAGGACAGTCTTTAGGGCAGGAGTTGACAGGCTACAGCCAGTGGGCCAATCATCTGTTTTTACCAATAAAGCTTTATTGGAACACAACCAAAGACAACCTATCACTGTAGGTTTTCTGTTCGACAGCAAAGTTAATTATTTAACTTTGGTGTGTGAAGCCTAAGATACTTACTGTCTGGCCCTATAAGGACGTGACAAGTAATAACATCCCCGGTAAGAATGACAATGAAAATAACAGCCTCCTGTTGTGGTTTAGGTCTAGAATGTCCCCCCAAAGTCTCATTTGTTTAGAGGTGGGTCTTTGAGAAGGTGATTGGATCACACAGATACTATACTCAACGATCTACTCATTAATTCATGGCTGAATGTGTTAGGAGGTGGAGCCTGGTGAGAAGAGGCAAATCAAAAGGGATATGACCTGGAAGGGTATATTTGTGTCCCCAGTTCTTCCTCTGTCTCTCTGCCTCCTGGCTGCCATGAGGTGAGTGGCCTTCCTCTGCCATGTTCTTCCACAATGATATTCCTGTCTTGGAACCAGTTGAGCATGGACTGAATTCCTTGAACCAAGAGCCACATTAAACCTCTTCTTTGAGTTGCAAGAGTTGAGTGTTGTGTCCAGTGATGGAAAAGCTGACTAATACAGCTTCTCCTACCTAATTCCCCATGTAAATGTCTGACTTATGAGTCACAAGATCAACGTTCTGCTGTGAGACCTTCTCATGTTCTGCTCCTTCTCAGCTTTGGTTTTCCTCACAGTCACTTCATAGCTGATTGAGGTTTCTGAGTATTCAGGATAAGTGCCTAGCATGGGGTTGGAAAGGAATATACACTTCCCAGGCGTCCCCCCCAGCTCATCCTCGGATGAGTGAGATGACAGTGAAAACTCCCTGGTTTCAGAGGACTTGTCCAGGACAGAGGCAGGGAACTGAAAATATTTCCCAGGAACATTATGAGAAACGACAAGGCCTATGTTTGTAAGAAGATGTTTTTAGAACATTGGGCTGAGGCTGCCAGTTGGAATGACCCTGAACAAATAGGTCTACCAAGAAACCAATCATAATATCAATCACAGGGAAAAAGCAGAAAAGTGCTATGCAGTGGGCTCATCACAGCCTGGACTGTTAGAGGGGGATGAGCAGGTGTCTGGAACATGAGCTGCTGATGATAATGATGATGATGGCCATTTGTGATGGCTGCGTCTTCTACTTAGGGACTTGGTGCTCTGATTAATGCTCTTCTTTGCTTGCCGTCTGATCTGGTCTTAGGATTTCACTTAGGCTTGATTTTTCTTTTCGTGGGTGAGGGACTCGGCTCTTTAAATGAGACATGAGCTTGTCACAGGAAAGGGCACAGGAAATACTTTCTGTGTAGTGTGTGTTGATGGGAATTGGGGGTCTATGGCCAGACAGAGCTGACTTAAATCCCAGTTTCCATGCAACACTGAGCTCTGTGCCCATGGGTGGGTAAGTAGACCTCTCTGAGCTTCTGTCTCCTCATCTGCAGAGAAGGGACAATAAAACACCTGCACAGCAGGGCTGTGGAGAAAACCGTATAAGATAGTGTCTGCAGAGGGCTTGGTGGTGGCCATATTACCACAAACACCGTGGGGGGCTAATACCTACCTGGAAAGTAAGCAAATGGGGGAAGTCTAGAATGCGTTGCATTACTCACCTCGAGGAATTTATTGTCCCAAAGCAGGGATTCTCACTGTAGGGTCAAGGGGAGTAGTTTTGCACATAGGGGACATTCATTCATTCTAGAGATCTTTTTGGTTGTCACAGCTTGGGGAGTGGAGCTACTGGTACCTAGAGGCTACAGGTGCTAAGCATCGTACAACACACAGGACAAAGAATTACAGGTTCTCAAACACCAGTAGTGCTGAAGATGATAAAGCTTGCTCCAAAATCAAAAGCTTACACCTAAAAGCTTTTGGTTGAAAATGCTAACAAGTGGAAAAGGAAAACAAAAATTGGAGTTGTAATTCTTTGGAAAAGACACAAGGGGAACAAGATGTCAAGGCTTTACAAAGCAAGAATATTCTTCAGAGAACTGATTAGCCTCTGCATACTGTGCCACAGGGAGCTTGTGTCCCGGGGCCTCAGACCACAGAAGCTGCTGGGGAAAATACCTCCTTGAGTCTGGAGGGAAAATCATGTCCTCTGAGCTTTGGCTGAGATCGTCTCACACACACATGGCAAGGGCTATAGACAGATTTTATCAGGCCTTAAAACATATTTGATATCAGAGCGTCTGGCTTGGTAAGGAATGGGCCAGTTCAGTCCCAGCCCATTTGCTACTTAGGCCTAAAGCGCCACGTTTACTTTCTGTTATTTTTTTATACATTGTATAGCTTTGTCAGCTTGAGGCTCCAAGTCCTTTGAAGAGGACAAAGGACCAGCTCAACGGCCCCTAGCACTTTAGCTCATGCAGTTATTTGAACTCAGCTTTCATTTTGAAGCTAGTGGGGCAGATGGGCAGGAGGCGAGACTGCTTACACGTGAGCTGGAGGCAGCAAGGGCAAAAGGATGCAGCTGTAGATCGGGATGAAGGGGCCAGCGTCCACTTTCAACAGGCCAGCTTCCACTTTCTTCCCCTCCTCATCGGTGCTGAGGGAGAAGCAGAAAGATAAAGTGAACAATAAGTAGCAATTTGTATTTGTCAGCTTTCAGTTGCTAGGACCCAGTGAATGAAACTACCCAGTTAAAGGAAGGAAGACTCATTGTTGTGGCTCTGGGTTGCAGAATTGCTTTAGTCTGTGGCAAATGGCTCCAAGGCAGAGGCACAACACAGTTCTTAGCACCTTCTTCTCTGCCAACAAGACATTACTGGGCACCTACTGTGTGTCAGGCAATGATTTCCACTTGAGGGAGGAGGATTTTGGATTCACTTTGTGAATAACTCTTGCCTTTGTTGAGCATATCCTACTGGAGGAGCAAAGAGACTAGACCGGCTAAACTGGTGAGTTGTAAATTGGTGTACTAGGTTACATACTAAGGGTTGGAAATGTTTAAAGAACCAGGTAAGAAATATTTTCAAGTGTCGTCTGAGGGGAGAAATTTAGTATCATACTTGAGTGACAGGCCATTTCAGCTATAGAAAATAAGTGTTTTTTGGGGGGCCATGCCAGCATTATGGAGAATACAGGGGACAGAATTCGGTCCATACACATGTTTTGATTGACTTACCATGTGTGTGGTTTATATGTTAAAAGTGATCAATTTTATATAAAAATTGAAAAGCCTTGGCTTTTACAGTCTTGTAAGCTGCAGTCTCCACTGCTGAGGCTCAGCTGGACCCCAGGACCGAGGCTACCACCCCGCTTTGCAGATAGAGTCATTCTTGGCCCCTTCTCCCCCACCTCCCTTCCTGACTCTGCGCTCTGCCTGTTTGCCAAAGATGTCTTTATTCCGGAGTCCCGGGTTGAGAAACATCATCATGGACTTGTGGATACGTTCTTGGGTTCAGTCCCTTGTACCAAACATCTTCCCAGGGCTGGGGGTGGCAGATGTGGCAGAGTATGAGACCGATGCAGCCCCCATGCCTGGAGTTTAGCATCTAGAGGGTGAGGCTGAAGTGTGGAGAGGAAGTAGACACAGTACTTGGAAAGCCTAAAGTGAGACGTTTATCTGGAAGGGAAAACTTCTTTGAGTAAGCGGTGGCAGTTGTGACACACATCCCCTAACTTCTCTGATAGTCTTTCTTTTTTTTAAAACAGGGACTCGCTTTGTAGTTCAGGCTGGCCTTGAGCTCAGCCTCCAACTCAAATCACAGCAATCCTCCTGCCTCTGCCACCCGAGTGCTGGGATGACAGGCGTGAGCCATCACGCCTGGCACTGTGTTATATGGTACTGATTGCTGCTGGGGTGCGTCTCCATGCCAAGTATTGTTAACCAGGGGATCGAACCCAGGTCCTTGTGCTTGCAAGACAGGTACTGGAACCACTGAGCTAAATCCCCGGCCCATTCTCTGATAGTCTTGTCACTTCCTCTTGGTTCAGTGCTCTGTGACAGGCTGTTCTAATGGGACGTGTTATAAGTAAGGACATGGCAGGCTCCAGGGACTGGCAGCTTCTCCTCCCTGTGTTCTGGCTGGGAGGCTGGCTCCTAGCTTCCGGCTGTCATGCCGAGAGGAAGCTGGCAGCCCACGAAGACGACCACAGGGAGAGGTACGGTGCTTACATCTAACAGTCGTCAGCACAGTGGTGCTGGGAGATGGGTCTTTTGAGCGGCCCTATTTGCTGCTGCATGGAGCAAGGCTACTCCTCACGTTGCAGCTTTGTGGCATTGAATTGCTGAGTTTTGGAGTGGGTATTCATGGCAAGAGTAGTGGGAGCAGAAGTAAATATGGCTGAAATCTGAAGGTGGCGTGGGAGTTAATGAGGCGAATGGAGGAAGGAAAGACCTGTGTGAATGGAATAGCATGCACCAAGCCCCTCTGGTAGAGGTTATTGTCATGAGTAGGGACTTAAGAGTGTATGGTTGGAGCGGAAGTTGTAAGGGAAGGCTGTGAGCAGGGGATGGAGTGGCAGACCAAGAATAAGACTACCCAGGGCTTTGAACTTCCTGCTCAAATTTTTGTGCTTGTGGCAGAAGGCTACCAAGAGCACTAGGCTGTGAACAATTTAGATTTTGAAAAGATCAGTCAGTTGGAGTGTAGGGGAATGAGTTAGAAACCAGAGGAGACGACACCTACACACAAATGGGCAATGTGTCGTCTTCCTGGTGTTAGAGAGCAATGCTAGGGTCACAGAGTGAGCTAAAATATAGCAGCGGAATCTAGGTTCCTTGCTTTTCCTTTCCTAGGACTCACTATAACCTTAGAGCTGAGCAAAAGAGACCCACAAGAAAATACATTGCTGTGTCCCATCTTATTGGCTCACCTGTCTCCTGGTGGCTTAGAATAATGTAGAAATTAACTGAGTTTTTACACTCCATGATCTCTGGGTTTCTGTCTCCTCTCAAGCACAATAATAAAACAAATTCTACGCACCGTTCTTAGCTTTTCAGCTGAATCTGCAGCTGAAAAATGAGGTCACTGAGCTCAGTGGGAAGACTGCTGGCAGGCAGGAATCTTCTGGGATACGCCCAATTTTCTTTTCTGCCTACGTACTGTGCCAGATTTAAAACTTTTGTCTGGTAGACAGTATTCTTTGGCTTTAGATCATGCAAAAGAGGGAGTGGTTCCAAAATAACCCCATAAGGCATAAGAACTAATACTTAGTTTAAAATGAATTTATAAATGAGTGCTGGTGTTTTTATACTTTTGGGGGTCCAAGTTGTAGGTATAGAATGCTTTCTAGCCTTTATGACAAAAAATCCTACGTTGGGCACAATTTTAAAGATTTTAGGTAGTGAATGATCCAATTCACTTTGCTGTGTTGCATAATAGTTTATAATTACAGAACAGGTCTTATATGCTGATTCAGGGCTGAGCCTCATTTCCTGTAATCAGCATGACAAGCCCACCATTCAGATGGGTGGGGAAAGAGGCTTAGCCAGGCATAAGGAGCTGTCCAAAGTGAAACAGCTGTGCAGTGGAAGCAAAAGCTTGAGTCCCAGTTTGGATTTAGCTCAGGGCTGTGCTCTTGGCAGTCCCCCTGCCTTGCTTTTTAAAACACCTTTCCACATTCCCTTTTGGTGGGTACATTGTAATAATGGCCTGCAGCTTTATTTTAATAGCCAGCCTTGTACAGCTCAGAGTACCTACCAGATAAGACATTAACCAGACCAGTGTCTACGGGAGAGGAATGATCTCATGCATATTTTAATTTATTGAACTTTAAATAAACCATGTCTGGCCCACTGAAACATGGATGAGAGAAGGGAGAATTGTGTTTTTTGACTGTGAATTAAAAATTCTGAGTAAGTGGAATGTTCGACTTGCACCATTGAAAGAGGCACAAGAGCATCTTTCATATCATCCTCTTCCCCCAGCATAGATTTTTGGGGGCTGCTTAGTTGGTCCTGAAAAAAAGAACTCTGAGTTCATTCTTTAGTTTATCCCAGGGAAAGGCTGTCAGCTGCTTGCGTCACTAGGAATATCACACTGGGAGAACCACTTGACTCTGGAAGGCAGAATTTGGGGCAAGCTCTTGGGACTTGTGTGGAAAAATTAAAAACCTCCAGGCTCCTATACTCCCTGAAAGCCTAGTGAGGGAATTTTAAGCATTCTGACTCTCAACATTGTGTTTATAAGTTGTTGCAAAAGATAACATGGGCACAGGGGTGCAGTTAGGTGGGGAGAATGACTTCTAACATTTAGTAGCCCAGTAGGTTGGTTACAACTGACTGCATATTTCAACACAGTCAGAGGAGGAGATTTTGACTCTAATATAGAGAAGTGATCAGCGCTGAGGAATGGGTATACTAGTTACTAGGATCTGACCATTACACATTGCCTACAGGCCCTGGGTGCCATCAATATGAGCAGTTATTGTGTCGCTTGAAATTTTTAAATATTTTTTTAAAGAACACAGTCACATACTCCTTTTCCAGCTTTTGCTGTCTTAACCAGACTCATGGGCTATGAGAACGTCTGATGGCCTTCTCGGTGATGCAACTTCTAAGTTCCTCTCGGGACCACTCAACTGCCATATAGTGCTAAAGGTCCAGCAGACTGAACAGTCTGGGTTATTTTCTAGAATTCCTTTTCACTGTTGCAGCTGGAAGGGTCAGGTGTACACAGAGGCACTTTGGTGTGCTTCCCTGTTTGGCATGTGGCAGAAGGTCTCTATCTGTTTCTCATCTCTCTGCCGATGTTGGGTTGCACAGGTCTTCAATAGATCATGGTTGCTTTGCCATGAAAGTGAGTCGGGCTCTAGACACCCTGTCTTCCCTGCCCCCAAATGGACTTTGAGTCTGACCCACCTAAACATCTGAAACCCATTGTATGATGGAACCATTGATATTTTGTTAAAGACCTGAGAGGAAGCAGAGAGATGGAGTCATATCTCGCACCAGGACACAAAAGCTCATGAAAATTCATATGGGACCAGTCTGTTTTCTCCCAGTCAGGGCCGCCTCTGTTCATATTTCTCCTGGAGCCTACACATTCACCCGGCTGTCTGGAGGTCTCTGTCTAATCTCTAAGAGGAATCTGCTTCTGCTCCCTCTTAGTTGGATATATCATATACATCCAGATGTCCTGCTCAATGAGCAGATCTCCTTCCTAAGAGGCCTATTTCTTAATAGGAGCCATCATCACTATTTCTCTTACCTCCGAGTGAATAAATGCATTCACACATGAACACACACATGTTCATGTAGATCAACCCTTTGGGTACAAATAACCCAAATTCTGGACAAGGGAGCCACTGCAGCAACAACAATTAGAAAACCAAACACAAACAAAATAACAAAGATGCCTTCAAACTGGCAGACAGTTGACAAAAAATTAGAACTCTCTGGGCTCAGGCTGGAGCCTAGGAACCAGAGCTCTGTGCCGGTGTGGTTGCTGTTTTGGGCCAGAGGTCATTTGTCAGTTCAGAATGAGAGAACTTTCCTTCTAACAGCTTCACAGGACAGGGCAGCAAGCACAGCCTGCTCGGAGGAAGAGTCAAAGAGGAAATCTTTTCCACAATAAGCTAGGACACCAAGGGCCACAGTTTGCGGAGGGTGAGTGGAAGTACACCAGTCCTGACGTAGGCCTGCAGTTGGCACTCCTGGCCATCACATGGAAGGATGAGCTCCTGTGTCCAGCCCTCTCTTCTACCTCATCATACCCTAGGGCCACACAGGCCTGAACTTTGTTCTGTTTACATAATAGAACGTAAAATTAACTGCATGAAAGGGTATAATTCTATGACATTTAGTACATCGTTCTGTTATGCCACCACCACCACCACCACCACCTCTATTTAGTTCTGAAACATTCTCATCAACTCCAAAGAAGACCTTGGATGCTTTAAGTGGTCACTTCCCTCTTTCTCCCTCCCAGCCCCTGGCAACTACCAATTGGTTTTCTGCTCAGATGAATCTCAGAGACACTGTGTTAGGTGGCAGAAACCAACACAAGATTACATACTCTGCAATTCATTTGACAGGAACCTATTAATATTTCTTTAAATTAACATACTGAAGGACAGAATTTAAACTTCAGCACAGAGAAAAGGAGCTATTTGCCTTAGTTTGCATTTTTTGGTTTTTGTTTTTTGAGGCAGGATCTCACTTTATAATTCAGGCTGGCCTTGAACTCCCTTCTGTAGAGCAGGCTGGCCTCGAACTTGTGGTGAGCCTCTGCCTCAGCCTCCTGAGTGCTGGGATTACTGGCATGCACACCACCCCTGGCCTTGGCTTCCATTTTATCTTTAGCAAACAGTCAGCAGTTTGAATCTTAAATCGTGGATTCACATTGGAATTAGGTAGAGGAACATTAAAGAATACAATGTACATGTAATTCCCTCACAGAGACTGGTGTAGCTGCCCTAGTGGTGGAAAAGAATCCTCCAAGTGACTATAATGCGCAGCCAGGAATGGAATGGCTGTGTTAGCAGGGTGAGGGTTACAGCTGCATGCCATTTAGAGTCTCCTTTCTATTCCTGAGGTTGTGCCCCCTTTGGTCTACACAGACCAATATCTAAGGTTCATTGTGGTGATTGGTAAGGCTGATGGATTTGGGTGCCCAAGTTTGGGACTCAGGAATGCTTTCTAACTAAGGACCGTGGTGAAAGTCAATTAATATTTCTGAGACTCATTTCTATATCTCTAGAATAGAGCTAATGTATGCCTGTTTTATAGAAATTTTATGTTTTGGAATTTCAAAAGAACAAATGTGCATAAAAGACATAGTAAACACTCATTATCACTGTTGTTGTTTTTATCGTTATGGCTGTTATTAAAATGATCATATGCATAGGTATTTTGGTAATGAACCAATCTGTTGGTGATTCTCTCTCAACCAGGGGACAGTCTTAGAAAAAGAGGCATTACTCAACAGACAAACATATTTATTTTTTGGCTAACATGTGTTATGTGGGTGCTGATTAGGCTCTGTGGATGCAGCTGAACTTCTTTTTTTTTTTTTTTGAGACAGGGTCTCTCTTTGTAATTCAGGCGGGCCCTGAGCTCAGCCTCAAACTTGCATCGCAGCAATCCTCCTGCCTCTGCTTCCTGAATGATGGGATTATAGGCGTGAGCCACCACGCCTGGCACTGCGGTATGTGGTACTGATTGCTGCTGGGGTGAGTCTCCACACCCAGTATGGTATGTGGTTACTGGGGATCGAACCCAGGCCCTTGCGCTTGCAAGACAGGCACCGGAACCACTGAGCTAACTCCCCGGCCCGCAGCTGAACTTCTTGAACTGAGATCCTGAAGTGGAGTAAAGTGAACCCCCACACTACATGTGCTATGAACAGCTGGCATGTATGCAGGGCATCTTGGCTGAGGTCCAAGTGCCCACTTGATGGTGGCATTGAAACTGGGTGTTCTCTGATGAAGAGGGACATTTGGTCACAAAGGGTGTGAGAGAGGGAAAGATAAGTCCCAAGGAGCAGCGTGGGAAAAGACCTGGGAAGAAAATGGAAATAGGGTCAGATGTTCTTAAACAGAGCTCAGCATTAGTTTGGATCCCAACCACAAAACTATCTCCAAAAGGTTCATTGTACTGAAAGTTATGGGCCTTTTGGAAACTGTGGGGACCATGTGGGTCTGACTTCACTCTGTGGATTAGTCAACTGGTCAACCTGTAGCTCACTAGGCTTGTTGGGTGGTAGAGTCTAACTGAGTGAAGTAGGTCAAGGAGGGCTGGGTACTGAAAGGTGATGTTTTATTCCCAACTCCTTCCTCTCTGGTTCTCTCACTCTCTGCTTCCTGGCTGCCAGGAGGGGTGCAGCTTTCCTCCTCTATATCCTTTCAGCCTGGTGTATGACCTTACCACAGGTTTGAAGCACTGGAGTTGGCTGAATATGAGCTGCAACCTCTGAAACTGAGCCAGTAGAAACACTACTGTATTTCTGTTTCCTCGGCATTTTATCATAATGACAGAAAGCTGACTAATGTGACGGGATCTCAGGACAGACAAGCCTGTCTCTCATTGGCTCTTTCCAAGATCCTTAGTGCCACAGCTGCTGGGTCCACTTACGTCAATGATGTATCTCCCTGGATTTCAGATAACTTTTTGGCTGGTTGGAATTTATTTCTTTTTTCCTCCTTCAGTTTTTGAAGTTGCTGTTGCTTCTTTTTCTTCACAGACTCTTCCCTAAGTATGGTGAAGTATCCTCGGCCAGCCTTTGCAGCTTGTACCAGGAACCTACAGAGAGATGAGGATGGTGAATATAGAGGGATCAAGATAAATAGACATAGAGAGAGAGAGACAAAGAGAGAGAGAGAGCAGATATAAAAGGGAGAGAAAAAGAGAAAGAGGTGTCAACTTCATTAAGACGACATCCTAGGGTCTTGGGCCTAACCATCTCTGAGGCTGCCTTCAGGCTCTGGGTGAGAGTGTTCCCCCTTCCCATCTCTAGAGTTCCAGAATCAGGTAAAATACCTGAGCTTGGATTCTGGGTCTTTTGAATTCTAGACCATGTCTTACAGAAGACCTTGGGTAAGACATTTAATCTCTCGTGTCCTCGTTTCCTTTGTAATTCTGTCACATAGCAAATATTTACGGAGTGTATGCCATGTGCCAGTTACTCTACCAGGTCCTTTGAAATGAGCAAAACAGTCCCCTGCTTGCAGGGATGGAGACCTTTGTGAGTGGGAAAGATCGGTGGGTGCTGACACTGAGCTCTCCTTCTCTCCATGTCCCTTAAGGACAAAACGAGAATGACTAGGTCTAGGCTCTTGCCCAAGGCTGCTTGCTCCTATTTGTCCAAATATTCAGATTTGTGAGAATGTTAGAATTGACTGTGTCAAGTGACCTATGTTGGGACTTTATTATGATTTTTTTTTTTCTGGCAACTTGGCCATCATTTCCTGATTAGTCTTGACACTGGCTTTGTGTGCAGATATCCTGTGCCATAATGGTCCACATATGGACCTCCGCCAATCTTCACTTTGCTGTTGGAGTAAATTGTGGAGAAGGAGTGGGGCAGAAGTGTGCATGTGTGTCTGTCTGTCTGGCTGGCTGTCTGGGACCTTGTGAGGAACAGCATTTAACCATTATGTTCCCTTGATATAAATGTTGTGAAATTTAGTCTTACTTGTTCGTATACCCAATAAGCCACCTGTGTGTGTTGGGCTGACAATTGGAGATACAATGATGCATGACGTACCAAGTCCTACAGAGTGTTATGATTTGTATCAGAAATGTGCCCCCAATGCTCCTAGGTCCAAGGCTTGGTCCCTGATGTGGCATTTTTCAGAGAGGGAGCCTTTGAACCGTACTTGGATCATAATTTGTTTAACCAAACCACAGATTGGTAACAATAGGTAACTGGAGATGCTGGAACTTTAGGAGAAAGGGCCTAGCTGGAGTAAGAAGATCATCAGGCCATGTCCCTGACAGAGGCATTTTGTCTCTGCTCTTCTCCCGTGTCCATGGTGCTCACTCCCCACCTGTCTCTATTCTTTTGACTCCCACGAGACCACCAGCTTTCGTCTTCCGCCATGAACTGCCTCACCAGAGACCCCAAGCCCCCCAGGCCCAGTGACCATGGACTAAAACTCTGAAATTGTAAACCAAAAGGAACCTTTTCACCTTGAAGTTGATGTTTCTCACAGTGATGGAGACTCACATGGATGAGGGGGAGTCAGTGGTATCACGGAATGATGGGAAGAGGGACTTCTAAGCTTCCAGGGAGGAGAAGGCTTCTTACTTGGACTACAGGGTGGTTAGAAACCTCTTCCTAGAGAAAGTGTTATTTCCTTTCCCTCTTTCAGAGTAGCTTTGCCTTCTCTCCTAGTCTCTTCTGCTCAGCTTCGGATGGGAACAGATTCAGCCAGCTGTCATGGCCAGCCCCTGATGTGATTCACGGAGCTCT
>PVIR01020330.1:0-30767 GCA_004026965.1 Petromus typicus
CAGGACAGTCCCAAGGTCTAGGCAGGGCCCTGAAGCTCTTTCCACTCAAATCTCCCAGCAGCCAGGGCCCTCGCAACAACCACAACTGTGCTGCCACTTACAGCTGCCATCCAGGCCCCGGCTGGGCTTCCTATGTGCTGACAAACACCAGGCTCACAACCGTGCTGTGAAATAAGATTACTCACTCCCTGCTTCACAAATGGAGATGCCTGGAGAGGTCAGTCACTAAAGGAGGCCACGCAGCACCGGGCTCACGGAGCTCACCTAGGACCCTGGCCCGCATCCTTACCAGACACAGGGTTATGACTAAGCGCTGCCCCTCTCTTTCAAGACACCTTGACTTTCCTGCTTCCAGAAGGCATACGCTTGTGAGGAACGCACTGGGGTTGCAGGCACTCACTGGTGGACAGGAACAGTGCTCCCTGCAGCCCCTCCCCGCAACGGCAGATAGAGATGGGAGTGATTGGACCTCAGCCTCTGCTTCCTCACTGCAGAGGGAGTGGCGGCCCGGCCTGGGTGCGTTACGAGGGCACCAGGCGTGCATGTTCCTAGCCCATGGGCTCAGAGCACAGCAGCTGGCCTAAGGAGGTTCTAAGCTATGGCTCTGCATGTGTAATATGCTCATTATTACTATTTATTTATTGGGTTATTATCTGTGGTATAGGGACAGGTCATGTGTGATTTCCTACTAAGCTACAGCCCCTGCCCCTGTCATAGTTAAAATAAACTTAATGTGAGATCACAATTTTTCACTCATCTTTTTAAGCTTACTTTGGGAGGCATTTACCACCTTGCACCTAACACTTCCTTGCTGAGAAGTTTATTCAAGAGGGGAGGCATTGGGTCTCTTTGATCCTGTGTACTTTCCAATCACACTCCAGTACACACTTCTCCCTAGATTCTCCTCACCTGTACGTCGTCTCTCCCCTGGAAAAACTACTGGGTGTGGGACTTGTGAGCAAAGAACGAGCTTGCTGGGAAATGTAATGGGTTTTGCTAAATTGAGTCATGAGATACATCTGCTCACACTGCCTGAGATCCGCCTCTTCCCCACTGCAGCGAGGTCCGGCGTTGTGCGTGGAAGCTTCCCTGGCTGTCCCTCAGGGGAAGACATTACGGCTGCAGCCTCCTGGGGATGTGCTGTGGCTGCCCCCTCGGACTCAGACCACCTGTTGCAGCTGTGGGAGTGGCAGGGCTTTCCCCACGGCTTTCCCCTGGGATGGAGTGAGCCCACTTCTGCTAGTGGGGGTGTGAGGGCGGGGAGGCTGGGGAGTGGCCTGGGACCTCGGGGGATGAAGAGCCAAGCCCTGCGTACACATACCAGCCCCAAAGGTGGCAGTGGGTGTCGGGAAGGGCAGAGCGGCAACACAGAAGTGGTGTCCCCTTGTCATGGTGGTCTGACTTGGTTTTCTGACTTCACCATGGGGCAGAAGTGACATCCGGGAGAAACTATGCTGTGGATTTTTCCCTCTTCTCAGGCCGTGATCTTCTCTCACCCTGCTGAGAAGCAGCCGGGGCCACGGCTGGGAGCCTGTCTGCCCGGGACCCCTGTGGGCTGGCAGGTCCTCCCGGAGACTGTGCTGGAAGCCAGGCAGCTCAGGAGGTCTGGTGGGGAAACGTGTTTCTGACCTGCACAGCAGGTTTGTGGGGATGAAGCCCACTGTAAACAGAGGCGACATCTGTCCATCAACATCTACACGAGCCATAGACCAGGGCACACACAGACAGGACTCGGTAGTGCCTCTGGGAGCTGAGAACCTGGCAGGAGGACGCATGTCCTCAGATGGTTTCTGCATAAGATACGAGAGCCATGTTGGGCACGTGGGGACATGGGAATGATCCCGGGCAGCACCGGGGCACGGGGAGGGCTGGGACTGGAGGGCGTGTGGATTAGCCAGACTGGGGATTTGCACAGACTGGCCTGGCAAGGGGATCTTCTGTGGTTCCCCTCTGGGCACGGTCCCTGGACTTTCCATGGGGAACCAGCCCATGCATGTGGTCCTGGCTCCAGCCTGTGTCTGCTCAGGAAGGGCAAGAGCCCAGGAGGCCAACGGGCAGAGGACTTTCCACTGCACTGCTGGGGATGTCAAGAGATCAAGCCTAGGTGACGGGCGTCAGTCCTCAGCCCGGCCTGCTGTGTCCCAGGGGCACCAGATGTGTGGCCCCTCAGTTCTGGCTTTTTTGTAAGTCAGGGTGAACTGGGTTTAGCTCACCGGTGGCCTTTTATACAGGGGTGGAGGGAGAAAGGGAGTGGAAATCCAGGATGCCAAGTTCAAGGTCTTTCCACCTGTCAGAACATTAACCTCCGAGCAGGGTACTTTGATAGTGTGACTTTGGCTTTGGAACACAAAGCTCTTCTCAGAGGGGCACGGAAGGATGGGCATAAGCAAAGAGAAACACCCGATGACTCTTCTAGAAGTCTCAGGGCCTTTGGAACATACTGCCTGGGGTATTTCCTTCTGGACAGACACCTGGTTTGGAATCAGAGCCGAATTATTACTCCATCAGCCTTAAGGGCATGTATTAATGTATCTTAATTTCTGGACGAATGCTTGTGCTTTTCAGAGTCCTGTCTTTGCTGTCACTGAGAAGAACAGGGACCTCAGCAGAGGATCAATCAGAACTAACCTGGCTGTGGATGTGGCTGCATTCTGGTGGGTAGTCCCTGCTGGGGAGATGGGCTCACAGGTGCCCCTTGCCATGGGCAGGGACTAACACTGGCAGATAGGCCACTGTGGGCTCCAGAGCCTGTCCTGAGAGGCAGCAGAGACCAGCGAGCAGCCCCTCCCGGACTAGGGGACTCTCATGCCCCGCCTCCTCTCCACTGAGTGACAGGCAAGACTGGCTGGAAGGGAGATTCCAGTAAAACTGTGGGGAAAACGCCATGTGTTTAACCACAACTGCCTGACGAGCGGTACTAGATGGGTCTTTGAGACACAGAATGAAGTCATTTTGGACTCAGAGATTCCTCTGTGCACATCCTTCTCTATTCACTGCTTTCCTGGGAGGACTTTCTGAAAGGGATGTGGAGACCACGGAGCTACAAGCTGGTGCTGGCCAGTGCGCACTCGACCAACAGGTCACTGCTGTTTGGTCAGGCGTACTCAGGTACTTGGGTTATAGGGAGCAGAACACAAGATGATCCCTGTTTTCCTGATGCGTATGTCCTCTCAGGAACTCATGGCCCAGTGTGGAGATCAACTTGAAAGAACGGACGGCCAGGGCTCCCTGTGGAGCTGAAGCTCCGTGATTCCCTGGGGATGATCTCACTGTGTCCATGGAAGGTGTTACTTGGAAACCTAGATTCTGGGAGCTATGGACATCAATGAATCATCAATCATCAATCAATCATCTATGCGCCAGCCCTGGCCTAAGCTGCATGCACAGCAAACATCACTCTTGAACCACTGCTCTTCCTCCGATCAGCCTGGATGCAGCCTCAGGATACAAATCTGAAGGGGAGAGGGGCAGGTTCTCTGGAGGTGAGCGGGCCACCCAGAGTCGAGTACAGAAGTGTGGCCTGAGCTGCTAGCAAGCCATTCACTGGGAGTCTGCGCAACACCCAGCAAACGGGGGCTCACCCCAGGCAGAAGCGAAAGCGGCAGAGCACGGGTGGTGGGGGTGGAGGCAGCATCTCGTCTTCGCAGCTGCCGCTCCCTGATGCTCCCAAGGAGGCCCACGGAACACAGCAGGTGACAGCAGGGGGTGCAGGGCGGCAGTGCTTCCACGTGAGAGGGATGTGACAGTATGGCCACTTTGGGCTGCTGGGGGGACAAACAGCTGGAGCCGGGCTCCCCGACAAGCCAGCGTGGGTACCATGGTGGATGGCTGGCATCTGCTCTGACTGGCTGCTGCTGCGCCATCCTAGCTGTTGAATATTTCGAGTATCACCTCTGCACATTAGCATTCGTCGTATGTGGGCAGCTGTCTGCACAGGAGGCAGTTTCAGAGATCTGGAAGTTAAACCAGATGCAGGCTGCTCTTCAAACCAAAATGACGACTCAGCAAATTCCTGGCAGTGGTTGCTTTTTTGTTGTTAATGAAGAATTTGTGTGGCCTAGTTCTGAACTAATCATCCAGTTGTGTTGATCATAATACAAACACTGCTAATGTTAATAAACTTTCGGGTAGTTATTAAAAAGCGCCTAGTTTCATTTAACCTTCGAGATAGGCCTGGGGTCAAATCCATTTATAGAAGCAGGAATTCAGGGTGTGTGGGAGGATCGCTGGCCCAGGACACAGCTGGAGGGAAGAGGTGATGCTGGGACTGAGCGTCTGTTACAGTAGGCCCGAGTGCAGCTCTTGTGCTGAAGTTGATGGCACAGGGGGTAACGGGGACAGGGGACAGGGTTGCACATCCCACAGTGAGCACAGTAACGGCGCTGCTCTCTGTCGGGGCTGGGACTGGGGCCTGGCCACAGCGGGGTTCAGTACCCTGCAAGCTGGCTGTGCAGGGCCACAGGACCCAGGTCAAGCCAGCCACCTCCACACAGAGGCCAGATGTGGCGGAATTCAGCAAGAAGGGGTCGTGGACTCAGCTTCTGTAGCCCCTATGCTGACCAAGTAGGTCAGAGCCAGTGTTTACTTGCCACGTCTTTAACAGTGTCTGCCAATTATGAGTTGCTGCTTATGGTCACGTTTCCAGGCTGGGTGCTAGGCATGTCCTAGATATTATCTCATTTAATTCTCACATTAACCCTTTATTTCAGATGAGGAAAGAGAGCTGGAGAAATAAGCTAACTTGTCAAACAGCTCTGAGGGGATTGGAGGCTGAACCCAGGCCTTTCTGACTCCCCCTGGTCTCCATGTAAGACTCCTGCAGTGAGGCTAAAAGGAAAACCCCGAGGGAGGTGGCCAGGACCCAGCAAGGCCAGTGGGAATCTGGCTGCACAGCCCTCCTGAGAGCACCTCCCTCAGGCACCCTGGCTGTACCTGAAGTGAGGCCTCTCCTATTCCAGTGCCCGAAGAAGAAGCTAATGCAGGTGAGAGGCATGGCCAAGACCTGCGGTGTCAGCCCCACCCTCCTCTTGCAAGCACACACACAAATGCACACATACGCATATGCACACACTCACATACAGGAAACTGCTGGTCCCTGACTTCTTTCCATGAGGAGCAGGGGGCTACAGAATCCTAACACTTAGTGTCCCCCAGACTCAGATGCTGCTCTGGCTGGGGCCACGGCGGACCAGGAGAAGGGCATCCCAGAGCACAGCTCACCTTGAAGGAGATTTCATACTGCTCTCCACCCCAGATCTCCAAGCCAGGGTCGTATCCTCCGAGCTCCCAGAACCACTTCCGGTCCACAGCAAACAGCCCGCCGGCCATCACGGGAGACCTGTCGGAGAAGCACAGGGTGAGGACTGGGCTGTGGGCAGGGCACGCTGCAGCCCCTGAACACAGCTGCGCTTCCAGGCCAGGCCGTCCTGCTCACTCCCACTTCGCTTCACCAGTGCTGTGTTTACTGAGTAGACCTAGAGTTCATTTATGGGATCAACATTCAGGAACCCTTGTGATGTGAAATCACGCGGGCTTTTTCACCCGTGGTCTTCAGTATCATTCCTCTTAGATAACTGGTTCGGATCAGGTGTCTCCAAGTCTGTCTGATGCAGAACCTCTAGATGGAGGACAGGTGACACCACTCCAAGGCGCTTGCCAGACCTACTCGAATGACCGCTGGGGATGCGGCCTCGGTCTCCGTCCTGCAGCACACTTCTCCGAGGACATGTGCTCGGGACCCGCGCAGATACCTGTGCAGTGGTGTTCACAGCAGCAGCCATGCCCCCACCTCGCCAGGCTGCTGGGGCACAAGATCCAGGAAATCAGGTGGAGTGCCTCCAGGCCCCCGGGGCACAGCAGTTTCATGAAGGGAGTGTGTATGTTCCCAGCTATGGGGGTGCCCAGGAAACAGTGTTCCAGAGCATCTGGACAAGGAAGAACGGGCAAAGGGAAGGCACTAAGGCACCAGAGAAACAGCAGCAGGACACAAAGGGGATGAATTGAGGGGCCTGGGGAACAGGCAGTCAGCAGGTCGTGCTGAGTCCCAGGGGATGTCATTTTGCAGGCTGGAGTCCTCCTGGGCGTACACAGGGCCAGGGCCTGGTAGGGCCTGAGCAGCACTTGCTCTGGGCAGGTCATGAGTGGACGTTTCAGTTCTGCTAGAAAACACCTAGCCAGGACACACAGCAGCATCGCCCACCTCCTTTATGCCCTTGGAACTGCAAGCCACGTGGATGCCAACAGAAGTCACAGCTCACTAACCTTCCTGGCACACACGGTCCCTCATAGCACAGGACAGGTCCCTGGTAAAGGGGATTCTTTGAACATTTACGGAGGGCAGAAGATGGCAGTGCTGTATTGAACTTGTGGTGGTCGGAATCTGTCCTTCAAGCCACCACGCACACACAGAGCCCTCACCACCAGGATGCCTGGCCTCCTGCCAGGACAAAGCAAAGGAGGACAGCATGGGGGTCAGAAATTGTTGTGTCCCAGGTTCTGGGGACAGGGTGGTTGCCCAGGACAGAGCCACTGGGCAACAGTGAGGCCTGGGCATCGGAAGCAGGACTGCTCTAAATGACACGTGTGTGTGTGTTAAGTACACACGGGATCCACAAGACATGGCAAGAAGAAGTAGTTTAAGAAAAATGAATGTTACTTGCTTTTGGTGCTGGCGATTGAACCCAGGATGTTGTAGGCAAAATGTTCTATCACTGAGCTATACCCCCTTCTCTTTCTCTCTTTTCAACATGTGGCTAATAGAAAACTTGAAATACGTGTGTAGCTTGAGTTATACTGTGCAGTGGTGACTCAGCCTAGGAGCCTAGGTCCCTGTACATGAGGAAAAGGGGGCTACACACCTACCCCTCAGCACCAGAGCATTTCTAGAGCACCCCGCACCAGAGAAGGGTGGGTGTCACATGGACTCCCCTTTGTCTTCTGAATACCGTGGGGCCTGGGGTTTCTTGGCTGGAGGGAACGGCTGGCTTGGACAAGCAGGAACTGTGACTGGCTTGGTGCTGCGCAGGATATCAGAGCCAGCACTGCATAGGAGAAAGGCCTAGCCTGGAAGCTGCAGCAGGCCAGGGCCCTGGGGAAGGCAGGAGATTCACCCGAAGGCACACTGAGAGCTTGGTGTTTTGTATCCCAGAGGAGGCCTCTCCTCCCAGCCTGTTTCATTTTCTGCTGTGTTTAGCAATAATAATAACACTTAGTGTCTACGAGCAGCTTTCACTTTGCTGACATTCTCTCTGGCCCTCACAAAGCTCTATTACTATTACCCTCCTTTACAAGTGGAGAAATTTGAAGTTCAGAAATGCTATGAAATCCATCCCAGGGTGTGTGTGCAGTTAGTAAGTGGAGGAGCTGCCATTCAGACTGGGCTCTGCTGCCAAGACCCAGGTCTTCCACACGTCCTTACACCATCACTGGGCTGCAGAACCAGCGATGCTTGAGTCCCACACTTAGACCCTGGTGTAACTTGTCTGGGGTTTGGCCTGGGAGGTATCATGAGCTCCCCTGGCGATTCCAATATGTACCCAGGGCAGGGAGACACCACACAAGGTGAGGGCAGTGCTAGGCATCCAGATGAGGGCACTGAGGCCAGAGAAATGGCTAGGACTCTAGTAGCCAGTAGCATGAAGTGGACCCTCCCTTTCCTCATCATGCTGCGGGAAGCAAGGGGCCAAGAGCCACCCTTCAGGGCCTGCTGGATCTAGGGACCCACTCTGGCAGAGCTGTGCAAAAGCCAGCACTAGCACAGTTACTCCTCCGACACTACAGGGGGTGCTATTACCTCTCGGTTGCCCTGAAAGCTGCATTATTTGGGGCTGCACACTCTGACCTCAGCCCTTGGGACTGGCTTACTCGGGGTGAGTTTCCTATGCTCTCTGCCCTGCAGCATCCTCACAGTCAAATGGGGAGAAGCTGCCTACCCTAGAGGACGGGCTTAAGGCTCTTGCCCTGTAATGCGGGTTGAAATTGCTTTGCCACCTCAGGCCAGACGTCAGTTCCTCCTTCTGAGGAGGATGATGAGGCAGATGGGGTGAGGTTGACAGCACAGAACACAACTCCAGCATAGGAAAGGACCCCAGGATAGTGAATGAGCCCTTTACAGTAAAAGGAGGGCAAGAGGAGGCTGCAACATCTACTTGACCTGCTGTGGAAACACTCAGACTCTGCTCCACAGTACCCGTCGCCTGCCCATCTACCTTTCCCAAAGAAGCCCGGCTTTTCCAATTTCTTAGCCGTCCGTGCACACGCAGCATCAGGGCTCCCATTAGCAGCTGGCAAGTGACAGCGCCCGTGAAGAGGCTGAGCCCCTACCACCCCCTTTTCATCTGGGAGGGGAAGGCACAGAGGACGTGAGGCTCACTAGGGGCTCAACTGTGGCCTTCCAAAGATGTACATGTCCCAGTCCCTGGCATCTATGGTAGAAGAGACTGGGCGTGGACTCGGGTTTCGGGGATTGGTAGCAGATCCCGGGAAGCCCAGTAAGTCACATGTGACCAGCGTGTGTCATGCAGCCCCTGAAGCTCCAGTATCCCTGACTGGAAATATGGGCAACGATTCTTACTGCTAGTGGTCGCGGGGTGCTAATGTGGATCAGGGTGCCAGGTGCTCCGCACTGTTCCTGTCACAAGGGGATGAGGAAGACGATGATAGTGGGGGCCCAGGCTTGACAGGGATAGAACATGAGGGCCTGAAGTACTTCACAGAGGTCATCACTGTGGAGGTGGCCAACTTGGTAGCAGGGACAAGAGGGAAGCACAGTTCCTAGGGCAGGTGGTGACACTGAGGCGTGTGTGTATGTTGGGGAGGGGTGATGGGCTTGACCCCGGCTATAAGCCTGGGTTACTCACACTTACTCAAATGGGTCACTGCGGTCAGCTTTCTGCAGCTCTGGGGGGATCGGGATCCGCTTGTAGTACATCTCCCAGTCAAAGGCACCCCGCATGGCATCCCCGGCCTGTGTCTCGTACCGGAAGTCATCGTGGTCAATCACGTCGATCATTGGACACACAATAGTCTTGCGGTTCCGGGCGATGCGGTCTGAAGCAGCCAAGAGGTGTGTATTAACTGAGGTAGAAACTAAGGGTACAGTCTCATTCTGCAGCTACTCTGATTTGTAATGTAATCCCTGGGTGCAGTCTCCAAACCTGAGACTACACAGAGAGAGAAGTAGATGCGGGATCCGATCAAGAGGGGCCAGGAGTCTCGTCCCAGACGTGCCCCCACGACTGGGTCCCGAGGCAGCTCCGACTACCTGTGTCCTCTGGAAATGGGGTAGGACGCTCAGCCTTAGGTGTCACAAGAATGCACACAGCAGTGTGGCAAGGGGCTTCCGGGGGCCAGTGATGGGGAGACTGGCTCCTTCCGGGAGCGCCCTCTGCTGGCCCTGCCTGCCTTGCCCCGGGTTCTAGCCCTGACCTGACTCACAGCCCCAAGCAGCCAGGCCCTTTGGCACCTGCCCTTACCAGACGGTTTGGCCCCACAGCTGCAGGCACCTCTGGCTGTGGGAAGCAGTCAGTGGCCTTCCTGAGTTCAGCTCAGGTTTTCAGTTGGAATTGCAGAGAAGGACTGCTCCCCACCTCTGGAGCTGTGCAGGCAGGGCCTGGTGCACCGCTGGCTGCAGGACGCTATTGGCTAGGTGACTAAGACAGCCAGCGAAGGCCTTGACTTAGGTAGGTAGCCTCATGGTCCCTTTGAAGTCCAAGAGAAAGGAGTGAGTCTAGAGGAGTCACTCCCTGCCCAACCTGCAAACGGCATTCCAGCTTTGTTCTTCTTGGCCTTTTCAGTATTCCTCCTGCCAGTCCTGTCTGCAGCCAAGGGACTGTGGCCGGGTGCTCTGGCAGACGGCCTGCCATAAGGGGTGAGGGGTTGTGCTCCTCTGAGTCAGAAGTCAAGTTCAGAACTTGCAGTGGGGAGCCTTGTAGGGCCAGAGCAGATCAGCAACTACCAGGACCCCATCTCCCAAGCTATAATATATTTTTCTTCTGTGAGAGAAAGCAGCACTACTGCAGAAAGCAGCCTTTTTTCTAAAGTGAAGAGACAACCCATCAGTAGGTCAGGAAATCAACTGTGCGCATGTGTGTGTTTGGGATGAACTCCCCAAAAGAGCACTGAATATGAGCCTGCCTTCTTGCTGACAGTGGGTGCAATGACAGTTTAAGAGATTTCAGGAGACGTGTTTCATTCATATTTCATGAGTGTGTGTATTTGTGAGTTCAGATGAGATGTCCGGTGTATTTCTAGCTGAGATGTATGGTTTAAAAAACTGAGAAATGCAGTTTTTGGCACCGTACTCTAAGCACCCAAGTATGGACTGGGGGACCAGAGCCAGGGGCACCTGGGTGGTGTCTGAGAACCCCCAAGCCTGCCCTACCCAGGCCTACTGGCTCAGAATCCTTCGGGTGCCTGTGCATAGAATCTCTGAGGTTTGTTTGTTTATATTTTTGCAATACTAGGGACTGAATGCAGGGCCTTTGTGGTAAGCTACATCGATGACCTTTTTATGTTTTTAAATTCTGGGACAGAACCCTCATAAGTCACTAGGTTGCCCAGGCTCAGTTTGAACTTACCATCTTCCTGCCCCAGCTTCCCAGAGTGCTGAGATTACAGGCACGTATCACACTACAACAGACTTCCCTGAGGATTTTAAATGATATACCCAGCAACCTTCTGCAGGGAAAAATGTAGAGAAGGGCACCAGTCCTTAATTATTCAAGGCCATTTTGGGGACTGTACTTCCAAAGAGGGCTAAGACTGAGACATAGTCCCTGCTGGCTGCTGGTTGCCGATAGGAAGTCTGAGGTCAAAGTAGCAAGAGGAGGCACAATTCATGGGACTGTACTTGCTTGGAAGCAGAATGCCCAGCCTGAGCCATGGCTTGGCTCCTGCAAGCAGTATAGCCTTGGGTGAGGCTGTCCAGTATTTCTGGCCTCCAGTCTCTGTGGTAAGTGTGTCGTGTCAGTACAACATTTGGGGGTTGCCCAGGGGATTGAACACTTTTGGGGTGTTGGGTGGGTCAGGAGGCGTGACCCTGGGAATCATGTCTGAGTCCTTCCCTTCTCTCTGGCACCATTCCCCTCTGGGCTTCCCGCCCACCGTGAACCAAGCATCCCTGCTCTGCTGCACCCTTGTGTCACGATGCTTCTGTGTGGTGGTGGCCAAATGGACCGAATCTCTGGGAGCCATGAGCTGTTAAATGAAGCTTGACCTTGTGAGGCTGTGGACATCAGGCATTGTGTCTCAGCTCCAGGGAAGCTGACAGGTTCCTTGCTGACAGGACGGAGGAAGACATCACTTTTCTCTGAGGTTTCTGGGAAGACTGAGCCAACAACGGTGCCAAGCCGTGCAGTGCAGCCTCTAGCACATTCTCCCTGACCAAGGGGACAGCACAAAGCTCAGAGCAGGAGTTGAGAGACTGTCACCCTCGTTCTCTTTGCCCTTCAGTTTTCTCACTGGAAAAATGTGGGTGAAAGTGATGACCTGCCTGCTTTCCCGTGCAGTCAGATCGAAATGTGGACGTGGGCTAACTGCGAGGAACCAGCACACGGTTATGACGACGATGGGACAGTCAGCAGCAGGTTTCCTGTGTGTGAGGTGAATCCTCCTCAGCATCAGAAATGTCTGATCTCTGAAGAAGGCAAGGTGAGCTGTACCCGGAGGTGGTAATGGATTCATAGACAAAGTCATGCTGGGCTCTGTCAGAGACTGACACTAGAGGGAGAGACTAAGTCTACACCATCAGTTCCATCTCTGCTGGAAAAAGAACTAGAAAAGAAGGCTGACCTTTCTTCATGCATGTCTACAGATGATGAGAACTGCCCGCACTTCCACAGAAACGGGCTATTTAGACATGAGCTCAGCCTGTGCCCCACTGCCTCGCTCCCAACGGGGTCACTGGGTGACCTCCAAATGGGTTGTTCCTTCAGGACTATAACTTAGGCGACTCACGGTGAGGCTCTTTCTCTGTCAGTAATGAGAGGCAGATGCAGACAACTTCTTGATTTAATGAAATACGCAGTTTACCAGAAATACTGAGCTACATCTTTTTCCTAACCTACCGAAGACGCAGAATCTTGGGCGTCAGGAGCCCATCATAACAAAGTTCCCTGCTGACCTGCTGTGTCATCCTTTTGAGCAGGTGGAGCTGGCATTCAGGGTGCCCCCACCATTCGCTGACCAGTGTTCAACCTGGAGCCAGCAGAGCATGGAGCCACTGGGATCTGGCCAGCCTGGTGTCTGCTGAACGGGAGCCCTGAGCGGGGTGTGGAGCTGTCCCTCCACCCCTGTCCTGTGTGTACCCAGGCCTTTTCGCAAAGAGTTTTGCACACTCCTGGGGATCCCCCTTCTCTCTGGACTGGCGACCCCAGCCTTGACCTGGCCCTTACTCCTGTCTCTTTGCTTGCTGCTTCTCTGGACCTGGGCCTGGCTGCCTGTGTGGGCCCCCGCACATCAGTGATGAGAGGCTCCCTCTGTCATCATGGTCCCTTCTGTCGGAGGCAATGGTGGGCAGGTCTGGAGCCCTGCTGGTCTTTGTTGCCCTTTCCTAGCCCCTGTCAGAAACTGCTTCCCGAGAGGAAGTGAACTTGGGAGCAGTGTACAACGAGAAAGAGAGCAGCACTTGGAACTAGACAGACACTGGTGGCCCATGCGGACAAGCAGGGCCCCTGCTGCCTTTGAACTTCGGTGTCTGTTACTAGAGAGAGGGACACATCTAGTCCAGCATACTTTCACAGCTATCAGCGATCATGCCTGGTGCCTGCCTGGCTCTCAGTAGCAGAGCTGTGAATGGTAACTCTTCTGATCTGACACAAGGTATCGGCTACAATTTGACTCTCAACGGAAGACAGCCTTGGCCAGGGAGGGACACAGTGCTGTCGTTAGACCCTGGTTGCTTTCCTTGTCTGAGCCACAGTTCCCCTCGCTGGACTGAAGGACCAGATGGACCACACTTTTAAGGTCTCTCTGAGCTTGTCAATAATTATGGCAGGCAAAGGAGCCCTTGTGCACGATGCCCTACGGCCAGTAAGGGCCAGGGCAGTTGGTTCACGCCAGGCTGCCTCCCTCCAGCTTACCAAGCAAGGGGGGGAGCCAGTTGACATTGGCTTCACAGTGTGAGTCCAGGAAGGTGATGACATCCCCAGTAGCTGCCGAGGCCCCCAGCATTCGGGTCCTTATCAGGCCTTCACGCTTCTTGGTTCGGAGGATCCTCACACTGGGGAAAAGGGCCATGTAGTCCTCAAGTGGCTTCTTCAGGTGCTCTGGGAAGAAGACGGAGAGGGACACGTGGGTCACAACAGGTGCCTAGTCGTCATCGCGGCGACCCCGTCCACAGGTGCGTACTGAGCTTTATAGTCTGGACAGTTTGTAGCTCACTGCCTCACAGGATCTTTCGGACAGGGATAAGGAAGGGCAGGGATCATTATCTACAGCTTAGGAACGGGGAAACTGAGGATAAGAGTGTCTGGAGATAGTGGCTGACCCAGAAGACAGATATATTCTGTAGGAGGGCCCAGGGCTGTGTGGTTTATGTCTGGCTAGGAACTGTCTCTCACTTTCTGATGGTAAAATACTTTGGTTTGTCCTCAGGAATCTGCCCCTCCCCCAACTTGGATCACATTGATCCCAGCCCCCATTCCCAGGAGGAAGAGCATGGGATGTAGGCCAAACCCCACGGCACTTCGTTCTCCTGGTCCAAGAAGTGGTCCAGGGATGGCCATGTGACCTGGGCTGGTCAGATAATGGGACCTGAGAACATTTTTCAGAAACAGTGAATAAATAGAGCTCTTTCTTTTTGCTAACATTCTAAGTTGGCTGCCCATTGTAGGGGAGTTGTCTAAGTCTGGAGTTGTAGTTGGGATTTGGCGAAGTAAGGTGGTGAGAGCTAGTGGTGGTAATCTGTAGAAAGTGAGGCCAATATGTAAAAATAAGAGCCAAGAGATGGAGAGAGACATTTTCCTGGTGCCACTTCTATGCCCAGATCCATCTGCACCCGAAGCATACCAACTCCTGGTGTTAGCAAATGGCAGCATTTTCCTTTTTGCTTATTATTTTGTGGGTTGGATTTTCTGTCCTGGGCCTGGAAAAATTTGTCTTGAATAAATATCATAGCCGCTTTTTCCAAAAGTCCCAGCACTACTGTTGGTGTTTCCTGATTTTAATCAAGGTTCGAGTTCTTTCTGAAAACGGGGAAGGCTAAAATCCCCTGCTTGTATCGTACTCAGGGACAAATGAACGCCTTCCTCTGACGGTCAGGAGAGAGGCTCCGTGCACTCACAGCTTTCAGTCAGTATTTCAGTAGAACTGCTAACCAGTGAAGTTGGTTTAAAAACATTAAAGGCATAAAGATTCAATTCAAGAAAGTAGTGTCTTTAACTATTCATGACATGATCAGTTACATAGAAAATCTTAAGGATCTGCAAAGAAACTACAACAAACCTGCAAACTTAGAGAAATTTGCAAGGCTTGAGCAACAGTCAACATTTAAAACTCAACGGAATTTCTATGAAATAAATAACAAGGGAAAATGCAATTAAAACAATAAAAATACCATTTAAAATTTTAACAAATAAAGTGGAAGTGTATACTTTAAAATACAAAACACCGCTGAAAGACATCAAACATCAGAACAGATAGAAAGAGATTCCTTATTCATGGGAGAGAAATTAAGATGGAGATACCTGTCAAAGATTTAATATGGCTGACTTCTTTACAGAAAGTGACAAATTATAAACTCACGTAAGATTTATGTGACAATGCAATGCAACCAGCCAAATGATCTTTTTGGAAAGTAGAAGCTGCAGGCTCATACTCCTTGATTTAAACTTACAACAGTGCTCTCGGAATCAGGACAGTGTGATACTGGCGTAAAGAGACACAACACAAATCAATAGAACAGAAATGAGGATCCAGAAACAAGTACCCAGATTTACAAGGGGTTGGTTTTTCTAAGGCCATTCAATGGGAGACAGAACAGTCTTTCCACACATAGTGCTGGTAGTGCTAGATTCTCACATGTAGAGGAATAAGGTGGGCCCTCCTTTTTATCTCATATGCAATTAACTAAAATAGACAGAAGATCTAAAACTATAAAACTCTTAGAGGAAAACACAGGGATAATTGTTGTGACCCTACACAATGCTTTCTTAGATATGACGCTAAAGACACAAGCATAAAAAGAAAAAGTAAATTGATCATCATCAAAATTAAAAGATTTAGTTTATAAAAGAGTTGAGGATATAGCTCAGGGTTCAATCCTGGGTACTACAAAAGAAGGAGGAGACTGAAGGGTGGGGGAGAGAACAAATTTTTTTTTTTTAGGTTTTTTTTTTTGTTTTATTTTGTTTTTGAGACAGGGTCTCACTTTGTGGTTCAGGCTGGCCCTGAGCTCATCCTCCAACTCACATCACAGCAATCCTCCTGCCTCTGCCTTCCGAGTGCTGGGATTACAGGCGTGAGCCATCACGCCCAGCACTATGGTATGTGGTACTGGTTGCTGCTGGGGTGAGTCTCCATGCCCAATACTGTTATGTGGTTACCTGGGATTGAACCCGGGCCCTTGCACTAGCAAGACAGGCGCCGGAACCACTGAGCTATATCCCCGGCCCAGAGAACAAATATTTTATGCATCACAGGATACTATTGAGAAGGTGAAAAAACAACTTATAGAATGGAAGAGAATATTTACAAATCATGTACTGAATAAGGGATACTGGTATACAGAATATAGAAAGAACTAATGCAACTCAATAAAAATAACTTCATTTTAAAAGCAGGTTAAATGCTTTGGGAAAAAGTCTAATGTTTCTCAGAAAGTTACACATATAATTATCATGACACTTGACAATTCCATTTTGTGTATATATCCAAAAGAAATGAAAACAATCATTCAAATAATTTTATGCAAATGTGTATAGCAACATCATTCATAATATCCAAAGGTGAAAATAATCCAAATTTCTATCACCTGATGAATGGATAAATGAATGTGTTATATTTCTCAGTCACAGAAATGGAGAAAGCACCGATACATATATATTACAACACAGATGAACCCCAGAAACATGCTCAGTGAAAGAAGGCAGATACTAAAGGCCAGGCAGTGAGTAATTCCATTTACGTGAAATTACAGAATAGGCAAATTTATAGATACAAAGTAAATTAGTGATTGGCAGGGGCTGGAATCAGGGAAATGGACTGTGACTACTTAATGAGGATGAGGAGCCTTTGGGTATAATAAGAACATTTGAGGCTAGACAGATGTGATGTTTGCACAACATTCTGAATAGATGAAATGCACTCAACTGTATACTTTTGTATGCCATGTGTATTCGATCTCAGTTTTAACAATGAGTAAAAGACATGAGTATTGACTTCTCAAAGACAGACAAAGGCCAATAAATACATGAAAAGATGCCTGACATCATAACTTATCATGGAAATGCAAATCAGAACCAGAATTAGATGTTACTCCAAACCCACGAGAATAGCTGGCATAAAAGAGATACATAATAATAGGTGTTGACAGGATGTGGAGAAATGAGGGCTCTCACATACTGCTGATGAGAATGAAAAATGGTACTACTCTGGAAAAGGGGAAAGCAATTCTTAAACAGTTACACACAGATTTACTATAGAAAACGGCAATTCTACTCTAGGCATATACTCAAAGAGAAATGAAAATGTTATGTCCACACATGAAACAAACCAGACACACAAGCTTAACTATCAGATGGTTTCTCTTGTCTAAGCACCCAAAATGTAAAGAAAGAATAAAATAGAAGATATACAATAGGAAAAATGGAGATAGATGTTTTGCAAAAGTGAAAGGGACTGAGAGATGGAGGCAGGAGGACAGAGAGGAAAGGAAGAGGATTGAAAAGGAATTAATATGTGCTATGTACACATACCAACTCCCTACGAAGAATTCAATAATTATGTACTGTAAAAACATGTGCCAGGGCCGGGGATACAGCTCAGTGGTTCCAGCGCCTGTCTTGCAAGCACAAGGGCCTGGGTTCAATCCCCAGTAACCACATAACAATAATGGACGTGGAGACTCACCCCAGCAGCAATCAGTACCACATAACACAGTGCCGGGCGTGGTGGCTCACACCTGTAATCCCAGCACTCGGGAGGCACAGACAGGAAGATTGCTGTGATGTGAGTTGGAGGCTGAGCTCAGGTCCAGCCTGAACCACAAAGCGAGACCCTGTCTCAAAAAAAACCTTAAAAAAAAAAATACTGGGCGTGGAAACTCACCCCAGCAGCAACCAGTACCACATATCACAGTGCTGGGCATGGTGGCTCACGCCTGTAATCCCAGCACTCGGGAGGCGGAGGCGGGAGGATTCCTGTGATGTGAGTTGGAGGCTGAGCTCAGGGCCAGCCTGAACTACAAAGTGAGACCCTGTCTCAAAAAAAAACCAAAACAACAAAACAAAGAAAAACCTAAAAAAAAAAAAAAAGTGCCAGTAAAAATAAGAATTAAAAAGACACTCATAAAAACTCATATGCTAATGTTTATACTATAAATACTGGTATTTATAATAGCCTCAATTTAGGAACCATCTAAATGTCCACTGATGGGCGAATAAACAAAATGTGCTATGTTCACATAATGGAACACTAACAGCAACAAAAAGGAAGTATCTAATGCAATGGTATAGATGGACCAAAAAACACTATGTGAGGTCACAGGAGCCGGACATATAAGACCAGATTTATCTAATTCTATCCACGTGTAGTTTCTAGGAAGGGAAAGCTCCACAGATAGACAGGAAATCAATGGCAGTGGGGGGCTGGGCAGGGAGCGAGGATTAGGTGCCAACAGGCACAAGGGGACTTCTCCAGAGTGCAGAAGGCTGTCAGACTGGAGAAGAAAGTTTAACAACTTTTAGTGTTATTTAGTGTTATTTAAAAACATACTAAACTGTAGAATAAAAACATGATTTTTATGTTATGTAAATTATATCTCACTAAAACTGGCAATTTCTAGAAGCTCAATTTTTTTCTATGTGCTAGCATCGAGTGGACAGCCCAATGGCAATAGGATTTACAGTAGCCTCACCCATCTACAAACCCAGTGAGAGGAGAGAAATCAATGGAGTTCATAAGTGACTCAGAATGTGAGGACACTTCTCCTTCGAAGTGACCCACAGGTTCAGTGCAACCGCAGTAACAAACACGGCAGACTTTCTGAAATTAATAGCCTGGTTCTAAAATTTCTATAGAAATGCAAAGGGTCAAACCATCTTGAAAAAGAGCAAACTCAAAGGATTTATGCTACTTGCAAAACACATTAAAGATCTAAGATACTCAAAGCGGCACAGTACTAGCAGAGAGTAGGGAAAGAGGTGGACAAAAGAGATGTGTGACACTGGCCCACATAAATACTGTCAACAGATCTTCTGACAAAGGCAGCAAGGCATTTCATCGAGGAAACAGTAAGTTTTTAACAACTTTTGCAGAAAAAAACTGGATGAATTATTAAACAACATCAGCCTCAATTACTAGCTCAAACCATATGTAGAAAATAATTTTAGATGAGTCATAGGCTTAAGCATAAAAGCTAAGCCTTGTCAAAAACAACAGGAGAATATCTTCATGATCTTAGAGTGGGACATAAAAAATAATAATCCATAAAAAATCAGTAAATTGTACTTGACTTAAATAAAGAACTTGCTCTGTAAAACCTTGCTTATTAAAAAATACTGGTAAGGAAATGGTAAGACAGGCCAGAATTTTGGGGGGTGGGGTACAGCACTAGGAGGTTTGTTTATAGCCGGTTTCAGAGGCAGAGTGGAAATCACAGGGTAGTACAGGACCCAAGGCCGGAGCGGGAAGAAGCTGGGGCTGGAGCTGGAGCTGGAGCTGGAGCTGGTGGCATGTAGGGTGTATTAGCCCCGGGAGCCTTGCAAGGGGGTCAGGTATAGTCTGCCCAAATTCTCACCACTGTCCTGACTGCTAAGGGGTCCCACTGCGTTCACCCCATGAGGAGGGGCACGGGCACCGCAGACAAGGACCACATCACAGCCTGGCGCCCTGGAGCAGAGTGCAGCTGGATGTGGGCACAGCTCTCAGTGGCTCCATTGGCACCTGCTTCCTGTGGTCCTCTGAGGACTCCCACTGACCTTCCTCAGGTCTTTGTGAGTGAGCAGGGTAAGATGTTCTTGAAGGAGGGAATCTTTCCTGTAAACATGTGCTTTGGCTTTGGGTATTCTCTCCCTTTGTTTAATGCCATCTTCAGGTTAGAGGCACGGACCACCATGACTGGCTTAGAGAAGGTTTTCAAGAACCTCGGCTTTCTTGTTCTCAACCACCTGCTGTGCCAGCTTCCAGAAGTGTCTGATCTTCTGTGGAACTGGAGGACATCTCAGCTCACCTAGTCTTTTTTTAAAGACAGGGTCCTGCTCTGTAGAGGTCTGAACTGACTATACAGCGCAAGGTACCTCAAACTCTTGGCAGTCCTCCTGCCTCAGCCTCCCAAGTGCTGGGATTACAGTTGTGAACCATCACGCCTGGCACTGTGGTATGTGGTAACAGGGATTGAACTTGGAATCTTGTGCTTGCCAGGTAGAAGCCAGAACCACTGAGCTAAATCCCCAGGCCTCACCTAGTCTTTCAACATGTGGGGAAAGTCCACTTGTTCGTTCAACAGAACCACCTTTAAGTCCTGAGGATTCACGGCTTCTTCAACAGACACCCTACAATTTAATAAATCCAGCAGAAGGTCTGGAAGCTTACACGGGCTCATTTACTCTTAAATGATGAGCTTTCTGGTGAAGCTGCACCCAGAGGCAAGCAGCGAGCTGTGGTGCAGCTCTGCGGGAAGGTCAGGACGCTGGCACTCTGCTCTCCCTGAGAAGCCAGGGTGACAGCCTGGAGGCACTACTGTCTGCTCAGTCCCTCGTATGGCCACACTCTCCTTCAGCACTGGAGATGGTCTCTGGGGCATTCTACCACTGAGCTATGGTCTCCAACACATTTCTAAAGTTTTGAGACAGCTTGTTAACATTCCCCAGGCTTGAACTTGCAAACTTCCTACCTCAGCCTCCCATGAAGAAATGTACCAGTTACTTATCCAGGGCCCTGGTAATATTTTGATGGAATTTCTTTCTAAAAGCAAAGTTTTCAAATGTTCTGGGAGCCAATCCCACAAGGAAGTGCCTTAATCCTACTGCGGAGGAAGTGGAGCCGGATCAGGTTTGGCAGAAACGGAAAAATGTCTTCAGGTATCAGGCAGAGGCCATTTCCTTGCAAGCGCAGTTGTTGAAGGCCGGGGATTCTAGACCTTTCCCTTTGACGTAAGTCTAGATCTGGCGAGGAAGAAGATGATCCCCTCAATGTCTTTGTGAGCATCTCGAGGAGGGCAGGCAGGACCTTCCCACATGCAGCCCCTCCAAGGAGATCTTTCCTTCCTTCCTTCCTTCCTCCTCCACGTGTTGTCCTCCCAGGCCCACTGCCCACCTTTATGGCAGAGCTGTGTAGGGATACATCCTGCTGTACACTATTTGACAAAGGATGCGTGTCCAGGGTACACACAGAAGTCCTACAAAATCAGTAATAAAAAGTTAGCCCACTGACAAACGGGCAAAAACCTGGAAAATTTTTTCACAAATGAAGTGATACATAAATGGCTAATAGTTCATGGAAAGAGTCTAGTTTCCTTGGGATGTGAGAAATGTCAGCTAAAAACAAGAGCTCTCACTCAGTGCACTCTCTCCAGAAGGGCTCACACTGAAAACCAGTGACAGCTGCAGCGAAGTGCTGGTCTCCCGACCCCAGCTCAGGCCGGAGTGACAAGAGTGGTACGAACACTCAGGGGAGCTTTCGAATGGTGTTCATAAACATACAGTCCGCTGCCCAGCGACTCCTCTCCAAAAGTGAGGAAATGGCAAGTGGCGTTATCTGTAACAGACCCAAGGAGAAACGACCTTGGTGTCCACTGGCAGGTGAATGAATAAACAACAGGTGATGTCACCACACGACAGGTCATCAGTGAACTGAATGGGGCCCCTCCCACCACACAAGAGAGAACAGAGTGCACGAGTGTGTTCACCGCAAGGTCAACAGCCGAAGGAGCCTGAGATGGAAGACTGACAAGCGTTCGCTTCTGCCAAGGCAGGACTCGCACAGACCTCAGCAGGGAACCTGCCAGGGGAGCAGATGTCCTCTGGCCTGACTGGTCGCTGGTTTCCAGCTGTGCACACCTGGAAAACCTTATAGGACTTTATTCTTAAGATCTCTGTTTTTCATTGCTAATAACTTTTACCCCAATCAAGGAAAAGACATTGGTGCCTACATCCTGTCTCTCAGCTGGGGAAGCTGGAGCATCACGGAAGTGTTGCTGTCTCGGAGCCAGGAGCGCTGGGCGGTGAGCCCATTGCCAGCAGTGAGCCATCACTCCCACCTCTGCATCTCTGACTCAGGCTGAGGGAGCAGTTGGCTTCTGAGGGCTCCGGGTCTGGCCTTGTAGAAACCCGGGCAGCACACGAGGAATGGTCGGGGTCTGTGCTCTGCAAGGCCCAGCGGTGGTAACTTTCCGACACCACGTTCCAGATCTGGCTCTGAATCTGAATTAGAGCTGGGAGGGTCCCTGAACTCCGCAGGTGCATCCAAGGCCACTGCGGAGTGTCGTGGTGGTTATAAGGCTGGCATGGCTCAGGTGACTGTGACTTGGTAGGTCGAGGGCAGCACCGGGCATCTTTATTTCCATTTGACTCATTATGCACAGCACTAGGTGAACCTCTTTGTTCTCTGGACAGAAAGCTGAGGCCCAGAGGAGGGACCCCCGCAACCTCCAGCACACAGGCAGTAGTAGCCCTGGCTTTCAAATTAGCGTCTCCCTACTGCTTGGTCCTACTGCTTGGTCCAAAACTTGTAGAATCCTTCATCTATCTAACCTCTTACAAAAGCAAATTTCCTCTCACTGGTCAGACACCAGATGAGAGTTCGTAAAAAACATACACTGGATAGACAGACCCCAGAAAAAAGATGCTTCCTGTCCACATCCTCCCTGATCCTGGCAATCATATGTGATTGTCATGGCCTCTGCCATACCCACGACCTTTCCTGCAATCACCTTAGTTTTTTTTTTTTTTAGGTTTTTTGAGACAGGGTCTCACTTTGTAGTTCAGGCTGGCCCTGAGCTCAGCCTCCAACTCACATCACAGCAATCCTCCTTTCTCTGCCTCCCGAGTGCTGGGATGACAGGCGTGAGCCACCACGCCCGGCACTGTGGTATATGGTACTGGTTGCTGCTGGCGTGAGTCTCCACACCCAGTATTATTATGTGGTTAGTGGGGATTGAACCCGGTCCTTGCGCTTGCAAGACAGGCGCCGGAACCACTGAGCTATATCCCCGGCCCTTGCCTTAGTTTTTTAAAGACTAATTTTTTTTGGAATTAAATATCTTATGAAATCAAATCTATCTTAAAAGGACAATTAAAACATCTTAAGTGGAAACTTGGTATTGTTTATAATAAAAAAACAGTAAATAAAAATCATGAGCACAGAAATAATACAGCAGCTCTGGGTTTCCGCCTCGTTTTCCTGCCTCCTCCACAGCCGGCTGGAGGTCACTCTCTTCGGAGAAAGGGGGATGTGGAACCTGGCTTAGGTGATCAGAAGAGACGCAAGGGCTGGAAAGAGAACTCCCTCTCTCCAGCACTCCAAATGCTGTCTGCATCACCTGAGAACTCAGAGGTCCCACGGAAATCACTTCTGTCACACATGCTCTGGGAGACACTGCACGCTGCTTTGATTCTCAGCTCCAGCAGTGCCTGTGAGATGCGGGGTGTTCCAGACTGCGTTACAGGCCAGGGCGATTAGAGTATATACAGAGAAAAGGTTATCGTCACACACACAACTAGACACTGGAAGGCAAAGACACAGCCACCCTCCTCCTGCTCACAGAGATTAACACAGCTTCCTTGCCTTACTCTCTTCTCTTTGCAACAGTGGCTCTGCAGAAAGCCAGAATCAATGCCCCCTAACTGAGGGCCCAAATCTTCCCCAAAGAGCCTTTCTCAGGCAATGAGATAGGATAGCAAAAGGCATGACCGCACTCCAGATATGTTGCTGTTTATACAGGAACACTTAGTTTTTAAAAAACAAAGCCCCCACAGTCATTGTGAGCACCGCTGCTTCTTGGCTGGGTTCAACTGATAGTTCATCAAAATGAGGATGAGATGATTACGTCATAGCACCGCTTCCATGAAGGAGACACAGCGTCCTGTCTGCGTGATCACAAGGGCCCAGGGACATGTCACTAAATCTCGATGCACATGGCCGTCGTCATTACACACTGGGTGACACTGCTTCCTGACTGTCTACGGCAAGGCGGGGTGGTTACGCTGCTGACCCCGGGAGGTACACACACGTGCAATCAGCTCTGCCGCTTCATTTCACCAGCCTTCTCAGATGAGAAAATCACACAAGGTCACAGGATTTGAGAGCTGAATGAAGCCTTAAAGGAAGATGACGACAAAGATGGGGAGCGATTACAGAACCCGTCTGCACACAGCGCTCGCTCCTTCCTTTCCTTCTCAGACAGAGCAGCACAAGGCTGTGCATAATGGGCCTGTCTGCAGAGGTACTGAAGCTCAGAGAAGTGACGCAACCAGCCCAGCGAGCAGGGTTTTTAGTGTAGAGCCAAGGTTGCAAGGAGCAGCCTTGCCTCTGCACCTGGCTGTCTCTGCCTCATTGTAGACAGAGCCTTGTTCCTGCTGAAGAGGAGCCAGGGAAGCTGAGTTGTGCATGGAGTCACACAGAGACTGTGACACAGGAGGACAACTTCCAGAGTCAGCGCCAGCAGTTCCCCAGAGCGGAAGAGCCAGCCTGGCCACACCGACAGGTCTGGATGGCATTAGAAGCTGTGTTAAGATCCTGGGGCTCTATCCTCGCTCCATGTCCAAGTGCCAGGCCCAAAATGAGATGTCCATCCTGCTGTGGCATGGTAGCAGTACCCTAATCTCACACCCTTATCATCAGTTTCAGGGGATGACCTGCTTAAGAAAGATGCAAAAAAGATGCTTTTGCCTGTATTATCCTTAATTCACCGAGCAGCAACAGCTTCGCAAGGGCTGAGTCTGACGCTAAGGGGTGAGGCCCATTGTCGGAGGCCTCATGCAGCTGCTGGCCGAGCACTCACTAGAGAATAAGACACACCGGCCCTAAGCCCCGCTCTAGCTGCCTGCAGCCGCACTTTCTCCGGCCGCCCCTTCTGCTCTCACTTCCCACCCTCCTCTGAACCTCTCCTATGTGCACACTCCTGTATGCTTTTAAGCCCCTGTTGCGGGAAGTTCAAACTCAGACAGGTCCCAGCGACAGGTGTGACTTCAGAGTACTCCAGAGCGGGGTGTGTGGCTCTAGAAAGCACACAGTGGCCCTGCAGCTCAGCACTGTGCAGTTTTTTGGCAGGCACTGTCAGAAGCAATGGTGGCTGACCCTTGTTTGTTACTTATGTATGTCACTAACCAGGGAACTTCACACCTGTTCCTTTAATCTCTGCAGACGTTCTTGAGGAGGTCAGTGGCTGCACTGTAGCTGGTTACTGGTGAGGAAACTGAGGCACAGAGAAACGAGGAACTTCCCACAGGTTCCCACAGTCAGTGGCAGACTAGGATTAGAATTCAGCCAATCAGGCTCCAGAGTGTAGTTTCCCTTGTTAAACATTTTTTAGAAAATGAAGAATCATTTCGAACATATTTTAAAAAAGCAGAATAGTGAGTCCTGTAGGCCCATCTCTCTGCTTGAGAGGCCATCATTCTTATCCTTCCCCCGCACAGTGAGATCTGAGATCCACGAAGGGCTGACAGCCCACCAGCAGCTCGTGTGTCTCCCAGGAACAGGGGGTGAGCTCACTGCGGGGCACTGCCATCTTCCCAGTAGCTGAGGTGGGATGAGAAGGGCTGCTTACTCTTTGCATGTCTGCATGTTGGTCTGTCTGTATGACCCTGTCTTTCTCTGAAGGGCTCCCTGACAACAGGGACAGATCCAGATGGTGGCGTGGTGCAAGAGCTGCACCCAGATGTGATGAGGGTTGATCTGTCCTCTAAGAAGATACACTGCAGCCAGAACTCCTGGCATTTGTGAAGTCACACAGGGTGAGGGAAGGCTGAGCCCACTGGCTGGTGTCCTTTTGAGACAGAGGAATTTGGACACACAGGGAGAGCAACAATAATGGAGGCTGACATGAGTGATGTGTCTGTAGGCCCGCAGAAGGCCAAGGATGTCAGCAATAGCTGCAGCCTGGTGCAGGCAGAAAAGTCTTCCCTGGACTCTTTGGAGAGAGCTCAACATTGTGATTTTAGTTTCCAGCCCCCGGCATTTGTGGTTCTTTTTGGCACAGCCTCTGAAACCCGCAAAAAGTGGAGAGATCCTTGCACATCGGCACTGCAGTCATGCATGAGGCCTGGGCCGGTGACACAGTCCCTTGTTCTAGTGTTGCACCCTGTGGCCCACTGCAGGGCCAGGACCCTGTCTCCTGCATGTGGCCTGTGTGTGGGGATCCAGGTGTCTCTACAAAGTAAACTGCATCTCGTCAGTCTTCCACTGCTGTCCAGATCCCTGCGATGGCTTCCCACAGCTCCAGGAAGAAGGCCTGATACCTTTGCCAGGGACAAAAATAAAACAGCTGTGCAGTCAGCCTGGGCCTCTGGGACTGTCTCCTCCCTCCGCCCTCCTTACTCCCCCACACCATACTCTCTTCTCTTAGGTGCTCAATTCCTGTGAATCAGGAATTCCTCTGCCCATGCCCGCCCTCTGCACACACTGCCTGCCCCTGCCCTCCACCAATCCCTGTCTTTATTGCTCAGCACCCACTCCCCTCTGCATCCACAGTGGGTACCTGCATCAGCCTTCACAGAGCCCTGGACTTGTCCTCTCGGGCACGGATCTCTGAGACACCCGCAAGGTATCACTCTGTCTCCATCCTTCCAGCTCCAGGAGGGCACAGATGGCAGGGGCTCTGCTCAGGGGACCCGAGCAGAAGGCCGCCGTGAATCACTGCAGAAAGCTCCCCACCATTTCATGCTACTTCACACCAATCCCATGGGGGCAGCTTCATCATCCTCATTTCCATGAGAGGCAAGTCGGGTGAGAGGTGTTTCTGTCCAAGTTCATACCACCGGCAAGCTAAGGGCTCAAAATGAGCTAAGGGATTCAAAAATCTTCATTTCTATGAGCAAACGAATCAAGCTTTGAGTGGAACACATCAGAATTTCAACCTGAGAAGCCACTGTGCCTTGCAGAGACACCTGCTGAGGAGTGTCAAAAGTGTAGGCACCTGCATGCCCCACTCTGGGAGCCCACAGCATGCTGGAAAGAGAGCTGCATGGCCCAGGCTCTGAGGGGAGAGGATAGAAGCTGCAGCAGTGTAGGCTGCACTCGGTGCGCTGGAGTTGCCAGAGCCTGCGTGTGCTCCGGGTCTCAGCTCCACTGGGCTCCTGGCTGCTCAAGCATCTTGCCCCTCTGCTCCAAAGACAGATCTATGTACGTGCAAATCTCTGTGTTCTATGCATAGCTGTGTTCCAGCAGCTGGCCGGGCCAGCCAGGTGTCCTGCCAGGTGTTTGTAGTGGCAAAGATGGCATTATTAACCAGCTGATGACACAACCTCTTGATGTCCCAGGTCACTCCATTCTGCTGGGCACATGCCTTAGTCTCTGCGTTGGCCAGGGATTTCATTTCCATAGAAATGCTTGCAGACAGGTAAATATAAATAGCACAATGTAGAAGAGAGGTTGAGAAGGAAGCTGTGGTCATACCAGGACAAGTTTGGCATGGGAAATACACGAGCATCAAAGCATCGTGTGCTGTGCGCTTCAGGAAAGACACGCTTTCTGATGATGAGTTCGGGAGGAGTTCAGAGGGGGTGGAGCTGATGGCCCTCAAGCGTCTCGGCTAGATGACCTCACAGGCTCCTCTGCCATGGGCTGCTCAGGCGCTAAGTGAGGTGAATGGTGAGCCGAGGGCACCTGAGCAGAGGCATTTGTGCCAGGGCTGAATTCAGTTGAGTTTCATCAAGAAAGCACTTCCTGAGCTCCTGCTGTGTGTCATGAGCTAGGCCGGGTGCCATCTTTTCTGTTCACCTAACGTGGGGCTTTTCAAAGCCTCGTCCCAAATCACATGCCATGTGTGGCGCTGCCTGGTGCTCACCAGATTATGCCCGTTTCAGGGCCTCATCTGGACCTTCCGAATCAAGAGGGGGGCCCACATACCTGTACTGAAACCAGCTCTCCAAGCAAAGAGTACACAGGGCATGGGAACCACAGATGAGGGATAATGCAAACCTGGATCATCTGCCTCCTGCAGCATCTCAAGAGGATTAAAAAGAGAGCCCACATTTCCTGCTAGAATGATTGAAATCCCTCAGAGAATTCAAGATACCTGCTGCCCCTCCCCCAGCAGACCTGTGAGGGGCATGGGTATAGGCTTGGTGACGCCCATCCCTCCTGTCTTTTAGCTCAGCTGCCATCCTCATTTGCTTCTCCTCTGGTTACCCCCACCTCCTCGTCCCTCCTGTCTCTGCTGTCTCATCAGATGAGGGGGAATCTGAGCTATCAGTGTCCCTCCTGATGGGCCCCGTGAGGTTCTCACACTGCAGCCCTCACAGCCCCTCAGGAGCTGCTCTCATGCCGAAGCCCAGGCGGTGTTGCAGATTCTCGGGTTTACACACCCGCCCAGGAACATCAGACTCTGGCCAAGGCTGTGTTCTGGAACCTCCAGTCTTATAAGATGCCACACCGGATTATGAAATGGTCTTCTGCTGCAGCTCCCCAAACTGAGGCCAGGATGCTTCACAACACTTTGTGGCTGCCACTGCTATTATCATCAAACAAAAGTCTACCCAGGGTCCCGTTCTACAAACAGGACTGTCACTGCACTGACTGCCTCTCTTGGTTTGACATCTCCAGGACACCAGCAGGGTGAGAAAGTCCTTTTTCCCAAATGACCAGTTTCCCTCTGTCCAAGACTCTGGAGAGACCCTTCCGCTGACTGCCTGCACCTTAGGAGCTGCCATGGAAGTGTGAGCAGCGGAGCTCTTGGCACCTCTGGGCTGATCGTCTCAGCTGCTAAAAAGTACCATGGCACCTCAGATCTGAGGGAACTCGGCCCGGACCCACTGTCAAAGGCCGACACCACTACAGCATCTGGTTGACCTACTTTTTAATACAGAGACTTCCAGCCCTCTCTGACTCAATGCCCCTCTAATGTCATAGCTGTTTTGCATAATGCCCTTTAACATTTTAAAATAAGATTCACAAATAGTATAACCTATTACTCCCTTTCAAATCATTCCATACAGTGCACTGATTGCGCCTCAAAAGAAAAGCAGTAAAATAAGTTTCGATACGAAGCTCGGAGCGACTGTGGGGAGAGGAGCAGGCAGATGCTTACAGTCTGCCCTCCTGTCGGTGGGCGATTCAGCCAACGCTGGGCAGGAAACATCTGAGAAAACATTGTGTCTGTCCTGAGTGCACACAGACCGTTCCCTAAGCAGTGCTGTGTAACAACTATTTACATAGCACTTCCTCTGTGTGAGGTACTGCAAGTAATCTACACGTGCTCTAAAGTACATGACAGGATGTGTGTGCAGAACCATCTATATAAGGGGCTTGTGCATCTACAGATGTGGGTGTCCCCAGCGGTCCTGGCATCTGTTCCTAGAGGACACGGTGAGAGGCCCACCTTGTCAATGTCCCGGAATAGCTAGTATTTAACCAGGAGACCCATGTAGGTGTGCAGGGCTGGCCACTTAAGCGCCACCAGCAGCACTGCTATGGCTGACACTACCGTGAACAGCCCCTGAACTGCCCACTGCAGTGCTACCTGCCCATGGTGGGCACAGACTCCATCCTCCTGCAGGTCAGGGCAGTGCCCACCTGGAGGGGAAGCCAAGAGGGAGAGGCGGCCATGGAGAGAATGATGTACACGTCTCACAGGCATTTGGATGGCAGTTGGCAAAAGGGGAAAGGTCGGAATGAAGAGTGTGAGTATATTCATAACAAAACACATTGTGCAGGGACACGCAGTGACAAGGAGAGGAACTGGTGAGATGGCTGTGGTGTGCAGGGTGAGGAGAAGGCAGAGTGGCACCTGGGGGCCCAGCCAGGGTAGGATGCCCACAGGGACACAGTGCTAGCTGGGAGCTGGGGACTCTGCAAGGTCAAAGCCCTCCTGGGCCACCCCATCCAGTCCTCTGTGAATCTAAAGTCTCCCTGAGACTGTGCACAGGGATCATGCAGGGGATTCTGAGGGCTGCAGGGCTCTCCACTCAGGGGAAACCAAAGAGAGTCCCACAGCAAAGGCCAGTGCACAAGAAGGCCGTGGATGCTGTCGCGTCCTGGCCGGCAGCATGGGCCCAGGTTTGACAGGCCCCACCCCAAAACCAAGGGGCGCCCTTCTATGATGCCTGTGGAAACTGAGGCTCAGCATGGGTCCAGCACCGCCTGAGGTAGAGCTCACGGTGCTGTCTCTGGAACTCAAGGCCGAGCCGTCTCTTGTCAGTGGCCCTTACAAGCAGGTTAACAAGCTAAGTTTATTTCTCTGGCACTTTCCCGAGGATGAATGGCTGGAATGACTTGTAATTTAAAGACGAAATGTACACCTTCCCCAAACATTTGCTTTGAAACCACGAGCCCTTCTACAAATCATGCTACTCTTCGCCAGGCACAGATCTGGCCCAAACATGCCTTGGGTGATTTTAAGAATGAATTACATTCCTTCCTCAAGCAATCACCCCACCAGCCAGCTCCCAGAAATAGAAAGCATTTCATCACACAAATTAACTCCTCTTCCTATTCTGCAGAAAATGAGTAATCTATTAAAAAAGAGATGTTATTATCCAAACAGGCAGCCTTGTCTGCACTTTTAATTTCAACTAAATGCCCTGGTCCCTTTTCGGTGGGGGGGGGGGGCAGGGCCATAAATCTGTTTAATAATCACACAATGAATAAAACACTTCAGAAACCACCTCGATCAAGTTAATTACAGCCTCCCTCATTCTTGAGAAAGCAACTCCCTACCAATCACCTTTTACCCAGGAGAGGAGGCTGTCCTTGCTGTCAGCCGGCCCCCCCGGGGGTGGGGAGAGATTTGCTATGGGCTCTGGGCAGCTGCTCTTAAATTATGTCATGTTGTCAGGTGTCACAGAGCCACGTGTTTCACTTAGGATGCTTATCCTTTAAGGTGTTATTAAAAAGGAAGAAAAAGGACTCCACTTTGGCAACTGTGTTTCCTTGTCAGTTTCCTACATGGTAAAGGGCAGAAGGGTCTCCTGGGGGAAACTTCCTTGCTTGATTCACAGAAGAAAGAGCTGAGCATGTGTCAAAGCTTTCCCCGCACTCGTGCCAACCACCACCAGCTCTCCTCCGAGCACAAACCCCAAGCCACTCCAGCTCATTTGAAATGCTCTTCCACGTAGGCTGGCTTCTGGGGTGTGGCGCCACAGCAGGACCCACAGGACTCTGGCAGCTACAGATGCTTCTGCTCAGAGGTTGATCTAGGACACACAGGCCTGGGGGCCATTCAGCCTTTCCAGGCAGCCTCTCCGTGATCCCTGCGCCCAGCCCTCTGCTCCCTCCCTCTCGCAGCCCTCAGCTCCGGGCCCTGTCCCCGGCCTGCTCTCCCCCAGGCTGAGCTCAGAATCCACAGCACTATGCTGTCTGGTGACCACAACGACCAGTGTCCATCCACCTCTGTGTCCCTGTGCATGCTGACAACGCAGACTGTGTCCTCTGCCCCCAGGACTTGAGGATGG
>PVIR01020331.1:0-30945 GCA_004026965.1 Petromus typicus
GCCAGCTTCAAGTCTCCTGCCTGGTTCTGTGGATTCCTAGGCAGAAAGCTCGGATTTTAACTACCCTTGAAACTGGAGCGGGGACAGGTAAGTGGAGTTGACACTGAAAAGTTTCTGAATCTGAAAAATTTCAATTCAGTTGTTTGAAGCAAAGGCTGATGATATACATGCATCCTCCTGTCCCTGGTAGTGGGAGGTTTCTTCGTATTTCTTCCCTCTCACACAGCACAGCTGCTCTTTTGTGAAGGCTTTACCTGGACATTGCTTACTGGTTAAGCCTGTTTGTTGCTCCTGGCCAGTTTCTGTACTGCAAATGGGACTCATCCCTGGCTGTGTGACACGCTGGCACATGAGTGCAAGGTGCAGAGTGTCTGGGACCCTCGGAAAGGGGTGGATGAGGGGGGAGAAGAGTGAGAAATGGGTTGTCCTAAGTGAAAATCACACATCCCTTCATGGACTGTTTTACTAAATACTGAATTATTTTATTAACAAACACTGAAAAGAGCCAGAAAATGAATGTTAGACATTTGAAAAAGCTGCTTTAAAGGATTTGTTCATTTGGCAAATAATGTGAAAGCACTCTTTATCAGCTTTCCATTTTCTTAATAGCCAATATTCACATAAGAGATTATTTTATGCCAGGTATTGTTTTAAATATTTAATGAATACAAATTCTTAAACCTTTCCATCATCCTTATGGAGTAGATGCCATTATTATGCCGTTGTTACCAGTAGGGACATTGAAGTACAGGGAGACTGTATATAACTAGGTCTTATAACATTATGTGGTGGAGCTGAAATCTTAATTCAGCTTTGGAGTTAGTGGGCTTGACCTCTATATCAAATGCCTACAAAAACAAAACTGACAGCAAGTTCTTCATCCACGAAGTGTCTTGAGCAACTGGCAAATACCAGTCTGTCTCCTGACATACATAAGGAGACTGAATCTACTTTGCACTCGATATAAGGATTAGTGGCAAAATCGATAATGTGTGGGGCGGAGATTTAGCTCAGTTGTTCCGGGGCCTGTCTTGCAAGTGCAAGGGCTGGGGTTTGATCCCTGGTAACCACATACAACAATGCCAGAGACTCACAGCACCAGCGATCAGTACCACATGCCACACACAGTGCTGGGCATGGTGGCTCACACCTGTAATCCCAGCACTCGAGAGGCAGAGGCAGGAGGATTGTTGTGAGTTCAAAGCTGAGCTCAGGGCTAGCCTGAATTACAAAAGCATTCCCCTGTCTCCAAAAAAAAAAAAAAAAAAAATCTATAGTGTGCCCGCAAGAACCCACAGCTTTGGTGGTGAACGTTTTAGAGGTGTCCATGTCATGAACAGCCCACTACAGCATGCGTGCCATAGGTTTACCACCACTTTATACTATGTGCTCAAGGATAGTATTCTGTTATTATTATTGTCTTTGTCACTTTCTATGTGTCGAAAGAGACTCCACAAATAAATCATATGTAAATATAATCACCATGCAAAGACAGGTGCTTTAAATCCAAGCCTAGAGGCATCAAATGAATATTAATATTTATCATTTTAGCTATCACTGAAGACCTGACTTCAATAGACAAATGTCAGGTAAACACATCTAGTAGAAACTTCCTGAGATCATTCCTTCTCTCTCTGTGCAGCTCCTCACACGTGGGTCAGTGCTCAGGCTGAGTCTCACATCAGTGTTCCTTGATGGCCTGGTCTTCTCCTGGTCTCTGGGGCCCAGGCCCGTGAGCTGGTTCTGGCTGAGAGTCCTGCTAAAGTGCCCTTGGGTCCAGAAGTCAGCTCGGGAGCCCCTCCACACTGCCTCAAACCTCCTGGAGAAGTCCTCACTGAAGGGCCACCTCAGGGAGGATGGAGAAGCAGAGTAAGAAAAGAAAACATCATTTCCAAAACCTGGGACTTACCTGAGCCCAAGATGAGCCTTACATCACTCAGGGCACAGTTGAGCTCACAAGTTTCAGCCTCATTCAAATTTTTTTCATGGAGTAAAAAGCCACAAAGTCCACAGCTTCCTGTCCGGACCTTGAGAACACAACAGCTTCCAACCAGAGAACGGAAGCCTAAAGGAAACGGAGGAGGCCAGAAGAGAGATTAAAAGGTGGGCGCCTGTCGGAAGCTTGCCTCGGGAGTCCATCACTGAAGAACAATCGTGGATGATCAGATGCCATGTCTGTCTTGCCTGGGGTGTGCTGAAGCAAAGGAAGAGCCTCAGAAGTTTCTGAGGGCCCCACGCTTTCAACAAGGAGTCTCAGTAAGCGGCACCAAAGCTAGTGCTTTGAGAATGAAGTTGAAAGGCATAATCCTGATGTGTGGTTTTGTCGGAATAGGATGAAAACTGTCACTAGAAAAGGAAAATTGCCTATGAAAGGGAATCAGCCGTTCTCATCTACACAGAAGAATAAAAGAAACACATCTGCTCAGCTGCTGAACTTTGCTTGAAAAAGCAAAGAAAAATCTATGAACAAGGAGAACTGACTACCTCTGCTCCAGGCAATGATTTGTAGTCAAATTAAAACTTCAATGTGAAGAAATTGTTGTTAAAATCTCCAGACACAAAATTAGTATCATTAGGTAATAGCCCCTGATCTTAAATCTCGCAGCAAGCGGAGAGAAAAAAAAAGACAGACTGGACCTCATTAAAACTAAATGAATGAGTTTCAGCTTCCTAAAGAGTACCAAAACCCCCAGATGCGGTAGGTGGAGGAGCAGACGGGGCAGATGCAGCGTGACAAAGCCGATTACGGACTCTGGGGTCGGGAAGGCTGGTCTGTGTCTGAACCAGCACACAGGTGATATCATGCAAACAGCTCACCCAGTGTTTCACCAGATTCAGAACCCTTAGGAAGGCTTGTCCCACTGTAGATTTCTGGGCCCTGGAACCACTGTTTCACGATCTGTAAGCTTGGAGCAGGGCCTGAGGATGGGCGTTTTTAACAAATTCTGCAGGAACACTGATGCTATTTTCGCTGCTAAGTTAGGGAGACACATTGTAGGCAGCCAAATAGGGCTGGGCAGTGCAAGAGACACAAACACATCGCAGCTGTGGCCCGAGGTGCATCAGTTAAAGGCCAGGCTTCAAGATAAAGACAAATGAGCAGCCTACACACTTCTCCAAGTGATGAGAAAAGTGGCAAAAGTTGGTCTAATGAAGTCTAGGTAGACCTCAGTGACCTCAGTAGGTCACCAAGACCCTCAGACCCATCACTTTCCATGTATAAAACTTCTCCAAAAAACTAGAGGCTTCAGCTACCTGTTCAGGACCCCTGTTGCCTTTCAGGAACTAAAGTATTTCCTGCCAGCTAACATTTCCTACTCGTAAACTCCATTGTTCCTTACAATTCATTCTTCAACTTTGGGATACACAGACTGGCGTGGGTGACATCTAACAGATTAGGAGTCATTTCTCCTGGATCATTTGGAGGTCTAAGGTCACTCTTATATCAATGCCACTGGTATAAGTGCCACTCTTGGGAAAGCACTGGGCCTTCCTTGACCTCATTAAAGTAAAAAGGGAAGTTAGATGATCTCTGTGCTCACACCCACTCTACACTTCTATGCAGTGAACAACCTGGGGTTAAAAATAATTATTCTACCACAGTACTGACAGTTTATGCCTGTACTTTTAGGAGGCAGTTGTGCAAAGTGGCTGCCAGGGGGAATGTACTGAACTGATTCCTCTGATTTACTGAAATCCAGAGAATGGTCAGGGCTGTGAGCAACGCATCCTGGAAGGAAGCAGCAGGGCTGGCCAGAAACTAATGCTCCATCACTCTGCCGCCCTTTGTGACCAAAACAGGGGAAAAAGTATGAGAAGCATCAAAACTACCATGACTCAAAAAGTGATTTCTGTTTGTAAGACTTCCAGGCAACTTATGAGGAAGAGGGGACAACAAGTAACAAGGAATGTACTCTGCTCCTGATTCCCAGGTGCGTCAGCTTTGTGTTACTGTGACAAATACTGAGAAAGTCAACTCAGAGGAGGAAAGGTTTACTTTCAGAGTTTCTGAGGTTTTGGCTTCTGGTCAGCCAGCAGCTCCACGGGATACGCAGCAGGGCAGAAGGGCCTGGCAGAGGAAAGCTGCTCCCCAGGCGGCCAGCAAACGGTGGCCAAGGGAAGTCCGAGAGGAAGGAGCTAGTGATGCGATACAGTCCTCAGGCAACCCAGGCCCCACCTCCCACCTTCCGGTTACCTCCTCGTAAAGCCACGAGATCCCGCTCTCACCTTGAACTAACCTCCTGGGGAAGTTACACCCCTCGGGATCCGATCACTTCTCAGGGACCAAGCCTTCCGTCACAAGACTTGGGGAACACATCATATTTGAACAATAACACAAGAAGAGAAGATTGATTTGAAAAGTTAGACACCACCCTATTTAAAGGTCAAAGGTGAAGTCAGTCATCAGTTTTGCTACCCATGGCCACGTTTATGTGCTGCTCTATGAATATACTGACTATGCTCAGCTTGTTGGTAGAAAAAGTAAAATTGAAGACAATTTAAATATAAATTTTACAACCCTTTGAAGGGTCCCATAATCACTCCCATAATCACTATACATTTGGGAGTCATAAGACTCCCATAATCACTATACATTTGTGAACTTAAATAATTGATGTTATTAACATAGGCTCTTTGATAATTCTTGACTATTTGGGCTATTTCTGTATAAATATTAGTAAATAGACATCCTCTGTAAACATGCTAGGAGTATCTTTGAGATACAAGAGCCAGGTGTCTTTGAGAAAATTTAATGAAAATGTGTATTTTATTCATATTTATAATTAGTTTGGTTTATAAATACATGTATATAAAGTTAAAGCTATGTGTTTCTTAGAAAATCATGTATGTTTTTATGTGTGTTTTATACGTAATATGTATACCTTTCACAATCTTTCCACAGATTCCTCCCAATCAACTTCATGTAATAAAAACTCTCACTTTTATACAAAAACCTTAATATATATGTATATATTTATTATTTTTCTTATAGTTGAAAATATAACTTTAGAGTAAAGCATACCTCAGTTCAAATTTTGTCTGTACAATTTGGAAGCTAAATAATTGCTTTAGCAACTTACAGACCCACCACAAACAACTTCAGTTTTCTCCCAGGAAAAATGGGGGCTTAAAAACAATTCACCTTATATTGGGTTCTTGTAAGGGTGATATGACTTCATAATGTATAATAAAGCAGCACATTTATAAAACGATAGCTATTATTATAAAATAATGTGACTTTTTATTAAAATATTTCATAAATTATGCATGTGAACTTTAATAAATATTACATTAATATAATCAATCTGTAACACAAAAAATAAGTCTTTATTTTCAAGGTTAACTTCAAAACTAATGTGGAAGCTGTCAGATCCCAGAAGATAAAATGTTGATTAATGTGGTAACTTCACAATGACTCTGACCTAAGAGAAGCAGAATGATTATATGAATTTTCTGGTTGGTCTTTCCTGTTAGATCTGTAGCCACAAATTGAAGCTATTGATTCATGCTTGAAATGGTCTGTTTTGGCCAAACTCCTAACCTTGACTAATAGTACTTCAGACGTCCTTACCCTGCTCTCTGGGAAGACCCTGCCGGACTGCCCACGCGTGTTTTCCCACACCTCATCACCAGGGCATAAGCTCAGACCCTTAGACTGACCCAGTATAGTCTACGCAGAGTATGCAGAAAGATCCAGGCTTTGCCTTATTCTGCAGTTCTGGTCTAAGGTCTTCAAATTTACAGCAGGTGATAATTTATTACATCTATGAACGCCATATGCCTTCAGAGGACCACTCTGTGCTCAGGGTGAGCCCTCTGTTGAGTTGTGTGGGCAGAAAAGCAGATGGCAGCAGGAACTAAAGGAGAAATAGTCCCTAGTGCACATGACTATCACAGGGGAAGTACAGGGCACAGTGAACAGCGCAAAGAAGTTCAGCTGGGGGACAGAGGTCCCCGCCCACAGCCAGAGGCCCGGGAGCAGTTGCAGAAGAGGAGAGCGGCCGCGCAGGCCCCACGCTGGGCCGGGCTCCTCAGATGGCGCAATAAATCAAGAACAGTGAGTCCGGGGCAATTCGGTCACGGTGTGTGCAAACACACTGAGATGTCAGGGTAGACATGGGAAATGTCAATGAACAGATGGCAGCAGTGACCCTGACCAGCACGTGCTGAGCACCTGCCAAGGGCCTACTGTGTGCATGCTCTGCCCATTACTTTAACCGACACTACTATGAACTGTCCTCTCTGACCTCTGTTCCCGGGAAGACACATGGTGAAACACGTGGCACTGGCCCCCCAAAAGGCGCAATCTCCCTCTCTCCCCCCTCCCTCCATCTTTCTCCTCTCATTCACACACAAAAACTTTACACATTTGATGTAAATACTTTGTTAAGTTTGGAGGTAAGAATATCTCAGTGAAATCATGACCACACTCTGCCATCGACCTCTGCAGTTTTTTGAGACAGGGTCTCACTTTGTAGTTCAGGCTGGACCTGAACTCAGCCTCGAACTCAGCAATTTTCCTGCCTCTGCCTCCCGAGTGCTGGGATTACAGGGTGAGCCACCACACCCAGCACTGTGGGGTGTGGTATTGCTTGCTAGTGGGTGTGAGTCATCACACCTGGCTTCTTGTATGTGGTTACCAGGGAACAAACCTGGGGCCTTGAGCTTACAATGCAGGTGCCAGAACCACTGAGCTAAATTTCCAGCCCAACCTCTCCACTCTTAACCCACTTAACATAAGACCTGGGCTCAGCCAGGCGCAGTAGAAACTGCCTATGATCCTACCATTCTAGGAGGCTGATGCAGGAGGATTGCAAGTTTGAGTCCAGCCAGGAAACTTTAGAGATTCAGCAAGATCTTTTCTCAAAAAAACACTAAGAAGAGCTTGACAGGTAGCTTAGTGTGAAAGAAAGCCTTAAGAACAATTCCCAGTATTAAAACTAGATAAATCCAGGCTCTTCTCACACGTTTTGGTGTCCAAAGCCTTATCATTAGTTACAGACAGCATCTCTGTGAGATTGCCAGATTCATTCATCCTGTGCAATTCGAATCTTGTGCTCCCTGACCAGGGTCTCCCCATCTCACCCTCCCGGCCCCAGGAGCTGTCACATCCGCAGCACTATCTGCTTCCATCATGTAGTATTTGCCCTTCTGCTTCGGGCTTGTTTTACTCATCGCCACATCTTCCCAGCTCATATATACTGTCATAAATGGTTGATTCTCTTATTTTTCAGGGCTGAATAATACTCCATTGTGCCTCTTTATCTATTCATTTGTAAACTGATACTTCAGTTACTTCCACAACTTAGCCATTGTGGATAATGCTTAGATATCTCTCCAACTTGCTGATTTCGGATTCTTTCAGTTTATATTTAGAGGTGAAATTGGTAGATCATGTGGTAATGCTGTTTTTACTTTCCTGAGACACCTCCACACGATTCGCCGTAGCAGCTTCACATTTTTTCATTCGTTATCAAGTGGACAAAGCCTTCGTTTCTAACCACTGGTACTTCCTCCTTTAAGAGCAACAATAACATAATGGCCCCCCTGCCAGTGTGGAAGGAAACCACACTGTGGTTTTGACTCGCATTTCCCTGATGCTCGAGGATGTCGGACACCTTTCCACAAGGCTCTCAGTCCTTCGCGTTTATCCTGGAGACTCTTTGGTCCCTCACTCACTTTTCAGAGCACTTCCACGTCGCTGCTGTTGTTTAACCATTGAATTGCTTATTTCTAAAGCTCAGGTCTGGACCTTCTCACCAGATGCTAACCCAGTTTGCAGGCATCACTCTGATTCTGAAGATTGTCTTTCACTCCGCTGATTAGGTTCTCTGCCGTGCAGAAACATCTTAGTTTTGTTTGGACACACTTTTCTATTTTTGCTTTCATTGTATATCTGGTGTCATATCGAAGAAACCATCCCCAAGCCGGTTGTTAGGGTTTATGTGTGAAAAGTCTCTCACAGGACTGAGGCCCAAGAGGCTGGGCTTCTGTAATGTGATCAGATTATCGGGATGTAGAGCCGTTGATTAATCCAGGGCTGACTCTATAGCCAAATGTGCACTTAGGAGGTGCGGGGAGTGGGAAGGGGCAGTCTGTGAGGTCTGTCTCGCTCCCTGGCTTCTCCCTTTGCCCTCAGCTTCCTCCCCTCCAGGACAGAGCAGCTGGGCTCTGCCGCCAGGCCTCCCGCGAGCCATGGGCGCCTTCCAGCCAGCCACGCAGGGACTGCACCTGCGATAAAACTTTTCTCCCTAAGCTGTGTGTGTTAGGAAGTAAAAAGTTAATAAGACACCAGCCAAGATTTCCTGCTACGTTTTCTTCTAGGAGTTTTATGGTTTCAGGTAATACATTTCTTTTGAGAGAAGAGAGAAAATGTGTGTGTGTGTGTGTATGTGTGTGTGTGCGCACGCATGTGTGTGCACTGTAAGATAAGGGCTCCAAATTATTCTTTTGCATGACAATACTCAGTTTTCCCAAAGCCCTTTGTTGGAGAGATTATATTTTCTCCAGTGTGTATTCCTGGCATCTTTGTTGAAGATCATTTGATGCATGAGTTTATTTCTGAGTTTTTTTATTCTGTTTAATTGGCCTATATATCTGTTTTAATATCATTATCATATTGTTTTGATTACATAACTGTAATACGTTTTGAAATTAGGAAATGTGATGCTTCCAGCTTTATTCTTCTTATTCAAAATTGTTTGGCTATTCTGGGTCTTTTATGGCTCCATATGAACTTTAGCTTCTTTCTCTGTGAAAAATGCCTTTGGGCATGGGGTTTTGTTTTGGGGCTTTTGGTTTTGTTTTTTGGGGGGGGGGTTGAGATAGGGTCTCTATTTTTTTTTTTATATAGTTCAGGCTGGTCCTGACCTCAGCCTTGAACTCACAGCAATCCTCCTGCCTCTGCCTCCCGAGTGCTGGGGTTCAGGCGTGAGCCACCACACTGGGCACTATGATATGTGATACTGATTGCTAGTGGGCATGAGTCTCCATGCCCAGAACTGTTGAATGTGATTACTAGGGATTGAACCCGGGCCCTTGTGCTTGCAAGGCAGGCACCAGAACCACTGAGCTAAAACCCTGGCCTGCCTTTGGGATTTTTCCAGGGAATGCAGTGCATCTGTGTGGCACTGTGGGTAGTCCGGACATTCATCTAATCAGTAAAGGCAGAGTGTCTTTCATTTACTCATGTCTGATTTAATTTATCAATATTTTATAGTTTTTAGTGTGCACATCTTTTATGTCTTTGGTTATGTTTAACCCTTCGTATTTCATTTTCAGTTATAAGTAGAATTTTTAAAGTTTTCTTTTTAGATCATTCGTTGTTAGCACAGAGAAAATCAACTTGTTTTTGTATCCTGTAACTTGGCTGAATTTACTTAATTTTTTTTTATTAACTTTTGCATACTTTCAATGGTTTTCTATGTAGAGGACAAAGCAAAACATAGTTCTTTTTAAAAAGAGATGATCTTATTTCTTCCTTTGCAATTAGATGCCTTTTGCCTATGTTTTACCTGTCTTAGCTAGTTTTCCAGATGTTCATAAAAATGGTGAGAACCAATATCCTCTCCTTATTCTAGGGCTCAGCAAAACCTTTCAGGTTCTCACTGTAGACTGTGGTCATCTCAACTGTGAACTTTCATACAAGATTTCTATTGTTGAGGTAAGTTTTTTCAACATTTAATTTGTTGCTAGTTTTAATTTTTTAAAAAATTCAAATTTGTATTGGTACATTATGAATACACATCATCATCATATTCAACATACAGAGTTTGTACCAGAACAGGACACAACTTGATTCTCATGTTTCATGGAAGGACACTGAGTTTTGTCAAATGATTTTTCTGTATCTACTAAAATAATGATGTGTTTTTATCCTTTATTTTGTTAATGTGGAATAGCACATTGATTGAATTGCACATATCTAATCATCCTTATATCCCCAGGATAAATCATACTCTATGTTTTTATGTTATCTTTTGAATGTGCTATTCAATTTAATTTGCTAAAATTTCAATGAGCATCTTTGCTTGTGGTCATTAAGAAGACTCCTCTTATGTGTGTTTCTGGCTTTGGTATCAGTGTGATCCTGGCCTTGTTTTGGAAGTGTACACTGTTCTACCTTCTGGAAGAGCTTAGTAGTGATTTTATAAATACCATCACTGTGTAAATACCATTATCCCTTCACTGTAAAGACCATGGCAAGTGGCCAGCCCTCTATCAGGGAAGTAGGTCTAATAACTTTGCAGTGCTTGATTGAGGAGATTTTTAGTTACTTTTTGAGGGATCAGTTATCATCATATCCATATTATATCCACATGTTGCCACTGAGAAAACGGAGGCACATAAAAGTAAATTAACTTGTTCAATGTCTCAAAGTTGGCAGTCAAAGCTAGGATTAAAACTTAGACACTAAAGTCCAACTTCTTTTTTTTAACATAGAAAATAAATATTCTTCTCTTCCAACTTTTTATAGTTCAAAATATGAAGCCAATGGAGAGGAAAGATAAAGCTTCAAATCCAACTCAGAACTTCAGAATGTAGTTCTGTGCCCTGGTTTACTAGATGAGGCCAATTTCAACTTGACATCAATAGGTACAACACAGAGCTACACAGATGTTGAATTTAAAGCTAAAATCTAAAGATTTCAAAGTATATTTCTCCTCCTATGGGCTGGTCATATCATATAACATATATGATACACTGTGGGAGACAGTGTAAGAGGACATAGCCAGAATCCTCATGGCAGGCTCTAGTCCCGCATGAGTCCCACAGGAAAAGGATTTTTTAAAAACAACAAAGTTAGAACCTTCAGCAAAAAGGCTGAGCCCGGGCTTGACTCTTGCTATTCTGAGAAGCAACAGCAGACGGCCGTATACCACAGCAGCAGAAGGGGAGCCAGTCCAACCTCTTAAATAGATAGTAGAGACTATAAACGACAAGGCAAGAGTAGGGGCCACTTTGGTATTCCAAAAGATATTCAAGCCCCTTTCTCCTAAAGCTTTCGTGTCTCTTTCTCAGTTTGAAAACACTCTCTACAACATCCCTGATGTGGGGCTACATATTTTCTGTTTTTATGTTTCCAAATATGGCTTCTTGCTAACTAGCACCTTGGTAGGGCTCAACTAAAGTTAGCACTCTTTAGCACAGGGCACTTAGGAGAAAAAGGAACCCCGCTTACTGAAAGATGGAGTCAGCCCATGTCCTCTTAACCCAGCCTGAAAGTAAAAGACACTCACAATCTAGCATCCTGCCGCTTAGGATAGTGCTGGTTTTCAGCGGCATGATTTTATTCACTCCTCTAAACCCTGGTTGAGTGAGCATATCTCCTTATTCATCACTCTGTGGCATCCAGAGGAATAAAGCTGAGTCTTCAGGCCCTGTGGTACTGTTAACCATAGCACTGCCGGTTAACACCCAGGAGTAAATCGTTTACGCTGCTCACCTCCCAAACTTCTGTTTATCAGGGCACAGCCAGCTTCCCACTGATCACGAATAGGGTACAGAGGAGGGAGTCACGGACGAAAATATAGCTCACTGACTTGTTTCCCCTGAAAACCCAGGTAATGGATTCAAGGTCTAACTTCTACTTTACAGTTTCTAAATGTAATAAGCAGAACACCCTTCTTCCTTAATCAGGCTGACTGTACAGAGTTAAGTTTTAATATATGACCACTCTTGAAACTATTTGGAAATTCCTGGGCTTCTATTTTTTCAAAAGAGGATAACAACATAGGGAAGGAAATAATCACAGGTAGGTCAATAACTCATCTTTTTAAGATTTGACTTCAAGTTTAGAAAATCACTCAAAGAACTTAAAAATGAGTTCACTCCCTCATTCACTCCCTCAGAGACGTTTGTTTGGCTCTCAAGTTCACATCAGCTATAAACCAAGTTTTCCATCAAAACCATTAATCTTTTTTAAAAGGAAGAGAAGTAGAGAGGACAAAGGCCTGATTCTGAACAAAACTCTCCACACTCCCTCCAGATGACCATTAACAAATTTACCAATCAGTAAACTATCCAAGCTTCCATGCCCTCTGATTCTAACTTCTCCATCAGAATTGAGGTTACTCAAAATTTTAGGTGAATTTAGATAAACTCTTAGTCTCTTTCACTCATTGGTCTTTAACTCTCCTGACCTATTAAAAGAAAGGAACAATCCTACTTTGTTCATAGTATGCTCAGGTTAGGTCCCTTTACTTAGTAATAAATTCTATACCCTTTCCAAATACAGATACCGAGCTTGGGACAGTGTTGGTTTACGGCGGCACAATTTTCATCACTCGTTCTAAACCCTGGTTGAGTGAGCATATCGCCTCGATTATCACTCTGTCATATCCAGACTATACAAAGTAGAATCTCCTTTTGATTTTTTTGAAATCCAGACATTCACCGAAAAGTGATCCAACCCCCAGAAATTTTAATTGTACCTCCTAGATCTCTGGAATGAAAATTCACCCCAGCACAGAGATTTGAGGTCAAGTCCTACTTAAGTGCAGGAGTCAAGTATTGCTGCTCGATGACTCCTCAGTACCTAGCACCAGGCCCGACCCAGATAAAAACCTAAACATTGTTGTAGGGTTGCCGCTAAATGGAGTCACTGAAAAGCGACATAGTTCATCTAAGCAACTTTAAAGTGAAGGGAACTAGCGTGATTAACAAGCCCTAGAGAAGAAGTACCAGTAAGTTTCTGTGTGTGAATAAAGGAGAAGTTAATTACCAAGAAAGGAAGACTGACTAACCTGGGTGTGCTGCCAGGACAGATAAACAAAAAAGTACAGAGCACAGAAGCAGGGAAATCACTTAAATAGATAAAATATTCCAGTGTGAGATTCAGGGCCTGAACCAGGATGGTAGCTGTGGGAATGGAAGGAAAGAACCTTTGAGAGAAAACTGTAAAGAAAGTGAAGCTGGTTAAGCAAGTGACTGAAAGTGGGAATGAGTGAATGTGGCAGGAACAAGGAGCGCGTGGACAAAACTTCACGTCCCCTGGGTATTATCAGGAAGCCATTGCCATCTGGGGCTGATGTTCCCCTCCTTGTGCTGAAGTAGAGCGACATAGCCAGTCTGTGTTATGGAAATGTGAAAAGAAGTAATGTGTGTTGTTTCTAGGTCAACATGGTTTAGAAGTATGTAAAAAATTTCCATGATCTTTTGCACCATCCATTATGTAGGAGAAAAAAAATGAAAAGGCCCTGAAAAAGGGTTTATCCTCAAACGCCCTGTGTCCCAGTGTCCCCCAAAGCCTCCCAAAACGATAGGTGGGGCTTTTTCTTCAGTGACAGAATCTAGACTGTGTGACTGATTCATGAAGCAACGCTAGGCTCGAAGGCACCGGGAGTAGAGATGTGAGCACTGCCACCTTCATGGATGTGGATAAGATAAAAAGGGCAGAGAGACACTGCCATGTTGTTCTGCCTACTGTCAGCTGCCATGAATGGTTGTCTCTCTGCCATGGGCTGCTCTTCTTTGAAGCCAGCCAGTTACAGACTAAATCCTCTACAAAATGTGAGCTAAAAAACTAGGAGCAGAGGTCCCATTGGACCCGGCCATTCCTCTGCTAGGTATGTACACAAAAGAATTAAAAGACTCATATGACAGCAACATACATGCACCCATGTTCATAGCAGCTCAGTTTGTGATAGCTCAATCTTGGAAATAACCCAAATGCCCATCAAATGGAGACTGGATAAAGAAGATGTGGTTCTTTTATAAAATCGAGAATTACTCTGCCATAAAAAATGATAAGACCGAGTCATTTATACCCCAATGGATGTACCTTCAGGATATCCTCATAAGTGAAATAAATAGGTCACAGATATATAAATATCATATCTTTTCTCTGGTATGACAAAATGAAGATGTAAATGAGTTCTAGTATATATAGTAGATATTGTGAAATAGAAAATAATTAAAAGGAAATAGGGTGTCGGGGTAAATAACGAGGGAAAAAATAATGTGATGATAATAAAAAAATAAAACAAAGCTTATGTATATAGGGGGTGAGGGATTGTAGGGTGGGTAGGGGAATGAGAAAAATGAGAATTAAATTGTATCATATACTGGTATAAATTCTCAATGTTGAATGTGATGATGATGTGTATATGTAATATGCCAATAAAGATTTGAATTTTTTAAAAAGAATCTTTGCTCTTTTAACTTTGAGCATCAGGTGTTTTGTCTCAGTGATGAATAAAAGTGACCGAGACAAATAGCAACTTACTAAAGGAGAATGTCGATAATGTGCTTTACTATGCCATAAACTGCTACTGCGATGGGCTCTGAGATTTTGTGCTTCTCTTTTCAGAGCAGCTGGTGCCTCTATTTTAGTGAAAACAAGAGGGAACAAGAGGAATCACAGGTGCCCTTGAGCCCATGGTGGTATCTTGCTCGATTTTAATACAGTGAGGGCTTCAAGAAGATAACCAGGTGAGAGCAAAGTACCAAGACCTAGCTGAACGGTGACCGTTTGAGGAAAGTGCCAAAAGCGGGAGTCAGGGGACTCAGCTATCAATGCAGGGGCTCTCGGTTCAAGTGTACCCTCACACACTTCGCTCCTCGTCCTCAGTTTCCTCACCTGGATGAAATACATGAAGGTAAGTCCTGTAAGTGAAAAATAGCTATCCTATTGTGAAACAGCACTATTAAAATCTTATCAACCACTTTTAAAACTAGGGCAAACCTTACAGATCATTTTGGTAAGAAAAACAGCAAATCTAACATTGCAACCACTAAAACAGCATTGTATTAATTCATATTATTTTCATGATATAATACTATTATCATCCTCAATTTATAGATTAAAAAATAAAACACATATGGACATAATAATTTTCTCAGGGTCACACCACTACTAAGTGGAAAAGTAAGGATTAAATCCAGGCAGCCTGGTTCCCAAATCTATGTTCTTAACCATCAAAAAAAAAATGTCCTCTAGGTAGAGTGTCTTCATTTTAGATGTGGAAACTCAGGTCATGTCACACAGGTGGTTATGTACTAAATATAGAGTACAGTGACAGAGAAGGCAATTTTCTCCCTGGGAAAATTCTAGTTTCTCATAAAAGGCTGGTTCTGCAGAAAATCACTGAGCTGAGAATGCATAAATTACTGAGGAAACTGAACCAGATATTTGAACAGAATTTATGGTGGTAAAGAAAAAAAAACAAAATGAGCCTTACTCCTACATATCTTTCAAATATCAAACAAGAGAGATAAGCAGATGTGATTTGTTTAAATGTCTTCCAGCAAAATTTTTCTAATGGTTCTGAAACATTATGATGGTCTCTGGCAAAGTGGGTTCCAGTTCTTTGTACCTTTCAGTGCAGGGTAGAGAACTGGTCCCAGGGCAGCTAAAAGGCCACAGCAAGTTCCCTGTCCTTCTGAAGCCCCTAGCCAGGGCACCACAAATATGAAGAGATAAATGTTAGAGAACCCAGTTTCTCTCGATATCTGGAGTTACTCTTCCCTGAGAAACCTGAACGTCCAGCCAGGATCTCTGCATCTGATTGGTGTCACCTGAACTTTCTCTGGACAAAGTCACCTGTGAGCAAGATACTGTCTGAAGCTAGCACATAGAAGCCATGAGAGCACTCACAGGTACTTACTTCAGATGAGAGAAATCCTGTTTCTGGATGAACCAACGGACAGCATGGTGGTTCTCCGGCACCAGCTGAAAACAAGATCCGCAAGTCTCCTCCATGCCTCCTGGTCTGGTTTGTGGAATATCATCATTCTGGCAACAGCCAGATGGGATATCTTCAATGAATTGCCACATGTCTAGTCTCCTACCTTCCATTTCTTACAGCGAGAAACACTAGGGTCTATAGGATGTGTATAACTTTGAGTATGTTTATCATCCCTCTATGGACTATTGATTTCTAACCATGTATTGACCTTCACTAATATAACAAGTCTCCCAAATTAAGACACAGTGAAAAGATGTCTTCTTTAAAAGAGACAAATAAACCAAGAAGTGTTCAAAAAAAATCAGAAAACAAAGAAGAGTAAAGTAGAAGACTCGGCCATCTATGTATGATAAAGAGAAGGAAGATGATTATCACACCGAGACTTCTCACGTTCCAAAGGCTCTTTGCTGTAAATACCCACCCAGGCTCCATCTTGCATCACCCTGTGAGCTGAAGAAAGAACATAGGCCATGCCATGAATGGGCTGTTAGACTGAGGATGAATTACAACCTCTCTAAGGCTGAGTGTCTTCACTTGGAAAATGAGATTGTGTTATAAAGGGATGATCTACAGTTCTGAATGTGTATAAATCAAGAATTTTTTTATCTATGAATTTTAACAAACTACTATTTTTTAAACTGCCAGTTATGATTTATTAGTGGGTCATGAAATTAATTTAATGGGTAGCTACCATTCCACTTTTTAAATGAAATAGGATGGAAAAAGTCTATACAGATAAAGATAAGGTAAAGTAGGATTAAAAAAAAAAGATTGAAAAGAATACCAGTACGCATCCCATGTAGGAGTAACAAATCGGTGTTCATATACAAAATCATAAGACAGCACTTATTTCTAACTACAGGACATAACCAAATATGATCAAAGTCCAGCTTTAATTATAAGCCTTATGGGATGATACATTATAATAGAGTTTGCTCTATTTCCCAAATACTTGCTGCTTTCTGATGTTTTGTCTGCAGTATGATTTTTTCTTTTTCCTTTGACATCCATTCCCTGAGACCAAGGTTTCTCAGCCCCTTTCGAGTATCGCTTTCCCTGGGAGGATTCTGAAGCTGCTGCAGAGGAGAGTTCCAAAGGAAGAGAAAGTGTCATGGTGTTAGACAGAATTGCAGGGCATGTTAAACTCTGGTTTCCTGAAAGAAAAAATACAAGTTGAGCGTCTAGTTGGGATGGTACACCTGGGGATTCTGGACAATAGTGTCATTGTCTGGGAGGGACAGGGGTACAATTACTTTTATCTTTGGCTCTTTCACCCTTTCCTTGAGGGAGGTGACTAATGTACACATGTCACAGTCTCTAAATAAGGATCTCTCAGAAAGGGCCTATTTTGAGGAAGTGGGGGTGGTGCCTACTTTCCCAGTGCTTGCTGCCCAAGAGAAGTCATCTAAAATCGTACAAGAAATGAAAGTTTGGTAAGGAAACAGGACTAGGGCATTTAGCCTATTCAAAAAAAAAAAAAAAGATGCCTCTATGCTACTGGAACCTCGCATAGGCAGATTTATAATTGTTGCCTTTAATTAACCTCTTGGGTACAAAATCTTTGACTTTCTGCTCAATGTAAAGTTTGATGTCAAAGCCATTGACTAGAAAATAAAGCCCTCTTTGCTATCAGATTCTCAGCCATTCAGTGTCTGAGATAAAGGTTGATAAAAGCATTTGACTGACACTCTAAATCATTTGTAAAGAAATTCAAGACACAGCATTCTAATTCTTCCTATCAGCCTGGTCTCAGGATAGATTGGTTTGGAGTAATGTTCAGGAAATTATTAATAATGAGAAAACATTGTTCTTAGCGGCCACAGTCTGTTAAAAGAATCTGAAATATAAGACAGTCTCATGGGTTCTGCATAAATATCCCTTTTGTTCTCTCAGTAATAAACCTGTGTCTCCTTCAGGGTTGGCAGGTAGAGGTGAGGCAAGGAAATCCCTCGGGTTCTGATTGGCTCCCTGCCCCGAGCTCTGCGCGGACGCTCTGCGCGGATGATCGCAGTGTCCATTTCAGGTCTGCCTGGCCCCATGCCTCGTCAAGTGCTACTGTGTGAAGCAGCCCCTGGCGCCTTTATAAAATGGTTGACCCATGAATGACCTACGCTGAATCACTGGTGCTCAGGGGCAGTCTTTCTAGCTAAATACTTACGGCCCTGTGGCAGATTATAATAAAGATTATAAAGGTACAGTCAAGGCTTAATGGCCCCCAACTGTCGCACAGTACAAGGAGCCGTCGCTGTACTAGTGAGTCCCTTCACAGATGTGTGCGGTGCACTTCAGCAGCAGTGACTCCGAGCACTCCCTCAAGCACACCCCTTATGTGGGTTCCCCCCAGAAGTCTAATGGTCCACTAGAATAAACACCCACACTTTGACAAAAAAGAAGAAAATCTACCTTTCCTTAATTAATGCTCAGCTCCAAAGGTATGTACAAATTTTTACACGTAAAATCTTATCTTTACTTTTAAAAATATGATTTACTAGGAATTAATTATTATTCTGTGCTTGCAGCTAGGCTTAAGAGTTAAAGCACAATTTCTGCCCACAGTCAAGTAAGTTAAGCACTTTCAGATAAGGAATAAGAACACCAAAGAGACAGTCAAAATCAACATGGGCATCATATGTAAGGTGCAGGAGTTCACCCACAGTGACAGAAGGAGCTACTGTAAAAATATATCTGGAGAGAGCAGGAAAATGGCCAGTATTTTTGACTTATTACTGTGTCATACTATGATAAATCTCCCTTAACTTTTACAACAGCCACAGAAGCGAGGTACTGTTATCTGTATCTCCTAAGGAATAGGATGCTTATTCATGATGCTTCATGAGTTTTGAGTAACATCCCTTAACACCCGTTTCCTACAAATGTTACACAGATTAAGTAAGATGACAGAAGTTAATTCTCAGAACTCGATATAAGTCTTAATATATTTTGCATAACAGGATAGATCGTCTTCACGTTGAGAAATCTGCGGCAGTTTCTGTGAGTTCGGTAGACTTCTGTCTTTGGAAGAGTCCTAATGGGCCAAGTCAAAATGGAAGCCTGGATTTAAGAAATGGACTCTAGAGTCTAATTCTCTCTCACATTATTGTATTTGTTTGTTTATATACATTTATTATTTAAAATATTATGGAATGGGTTAAAGGAAACAAATATACATTTAAAATGAAAGATAAAAATTTCAAATATGTCAAGACAAAGCCAAGAACACAGATATGCCAGCATAAGAGGCTAAGAAGCTACTGTCACTGAATCTTGTTGGGGGGGGGTTGGAAATTTTGCCAACACAGAGAGGCTGGGTACATTATCTGGTCTTCTTTTGTTCAAGAGAAACAGGGGATGTAGCATGTCCTTAAGTATATACTTCAGACAAGTTTGTCACATGGAACTTCCTTTAGGGCTACGTGGATAACTTTCTCAATAACAAAATATGAAGTCACAGTTTGAATGGTGCTCTTTTGATAATGTTCCTCAGTAAGAATCACTGCAGCAATGGAACACAAAGTCTCAGCTGGAGGCTAAGAAAGATGACCCAAATACACACTTCCTGTGATCTGGTTTGATCAAAGAATGAAGAGAGCATCTGAAGAATGTATACACCTTCCAAAAATTCCCCCATAAAGAATACTTTCTTTTGGAAAATACCACAGCACTGAACTGTTGCCTACTCCACCCACAATGCCTCTCTTTTCAAGGAATCTACTTTATCAGGCCAACAGATCTCCCTGCCCTGAACTCAGTGGTTCAAACAGGGAAGGCCAATGTGGTAGTTAACTGTAATATCAATTGAATAAATAACACCTAGTGAATTTGTTAGCACAGTTCCAGGGGTGTTTGGATGATTGAGGTACAAAAGCACAAAGACTGTGTAGCACCAACCAATAGACTTGGAGGCTCAATAGAATGAAAAAGGGAAGAAAAAGTCTCACTTTTGTTTCTTCAGATAAGCTCTAGCCTTTACCATCACCTTCCCCAGGCTTCTAGCTCAGACTCTGCAGTTGTCCCCCACAGATCGTTCAGCTTCCCAACAGACTCACGTGGACTCTGCAGTGAGCTCAGCTCTTCGCCCTTTGACTGGGTCCTCCTGTTCTCTAGTGTGAAGAGAACCCTTTGTATTCTTCCACACCCGACTCTGCAGGCGGCCACTGTAAACCTACCTGGTAATCTTTTCTGTAGTGAACCCTGACTGAAGCAGAGACCACCAGACAGGCAGAAGCCTGTGAAATCTGCTTGAAAGATGAGCTAATCCAGTCTGATTGCTCCCCAGGAATTTGAATCTAAAAGCTGGAAGCAGGATCATGCCGTCAGTCACAGAGCAAAGGTGAGACATGTGGACATAAAAGAGAGAGACAGATACTGTATATAGTCAGGACAGTAGTAAGGGGACAGGGCACATGAATACAGAGAGAAGAATAGGGTAAGACACTAACAGAGGATCACACACTATCACCAAAGGCTGCCTTGGATCCCAAACTACTTCCCATTTCCAGAAGTGAATATAATAAGAATCTTGTTTTTAGATTCCCAAGACAGCTCTCAATCTGCCCCATAAACTTGTGTTTTCTTCAGCAAGGCTGAATGAGTATTTCTTGCAAACAAATGAGCCTGTCTAAAACACAGGCTCTTAACAAAAGTTGAACAACAGAGTATACAATAATCCAGTCTCTAGATGGCAGGCATTGTGTTATTGAGTGAGGGAAATCCAATACAGAGAGATCAAAACCAGATTGCTCAACACATATCAACTTGGATGTATCTCAAAGGCATTACGTTGAGTGAAAGAAGCCAATCTCAAAAGGGTATAAACTACATAATTCAATTTATGTGTCATTTTGAAAGGACAAAATGCTAGTGACAGAGAACAGATCTGTGGTCCCCAGGGGCAGGATAGGGGCATGACTACAATGACATAGTGCAAAGGAGTTTTGGGGTGGTATGCCTCGCCTACAAACTGCTATAGTGGTGATTATACAGTGTGTGCCTGTGTTCAAAGTCATAGGACTTTTTTAAAGAAAAACAAAAAAGAGAGAGAAGCAAGAATGAAATCTGGAGTTAGAATGGGCACTGACCATGGTCTCATTCAGGCCGGAAGCAGGGCCACGTCCAGGCAAAATGGCTGTGGCATAAGGCCCTGCTCACTGCGCATGTCCTCAGCTCTAGCCCTCAGTATCTACCCCACCTCCTCTGTGATGGCATTGCCTTTCAAACCAAGCAAGTCAAGAAAATAAGCACTTGGGCCGGGGAGTTGGCTCAGTGGTTCTGGCGCCTGTCTTGCAAGTGCAAGGACCCAGGTTCGATCCCCAGTAACCACATAGCATACTGAGTGTTGAGACTCATGCTCAGCAGCAACTAGTACGACATACCACAGTGCTGGGCGTGGTGGCTCACGCCTGTAATCCCAGCACTCGGGAGGCAGAGGCAGGAGGATTGCTGTGATGTGAGTTGGAGGCTGAGCTCAGGGCCAGCCTGAACCACAAAGCGAGACCCTGTCTCAAAAAACCTAAAAAAAAAAGAAAGAAAATAAGCACTCAAGCTGGCCCTTCAGGGATCAGCTAAGAGGCAAGGCAGTTTGGGATGGCTGTGATTAGAAGATTTTACCAACTTTCTGAACCTTACACCTCAAATATATGCAACCTTCTATTCTTCCTACAGGTGGTCTTGCTATGAGAATAGACAAGATGCCTGGAGGTCACACCAAAGCCCCTTGGCTGTACAGAAAAACCAATCCCTAAGCAGGGGACAGGTTCAACATGAAGGAAGAAAGAAGGTAAAAGTAGCTTTTGTTCTAGTCAGAATGATTGTGTCCAAGGTTTGTTGCTGGGGTTGTGGGTGGGAAGGAAAGGCCTGTGGTCTGCTCTGTCTTAAACTCCTTGGACTTCACTGGAGGGGTGAGAAGAGGCCCTGCATGTGGCTCTGCACAGCATCCCAGGCTCAGCCGAGAGTAACACGGCTTCGCATCACTCCCTAACTGAGGATGCACTTCCTTGAGGAGCCAGGAGACGTGGCTGGGGCAGCACCGAGAATGGACGTGGCTTTGCCCCTGACCAGTTCTCTTCACACTGCCACACCCTAACCTTAATGCGATCTTTCTAAAAATAGGTTTGATTGTTTTTCTATCCTGGTGCTGAGCACAGGGATGTGGCATAGTGTCCAAAGCAAGGGATGGACCAAGAGTGAGTGAAAGAGTGACAGAGGTAAATGGGAGAGAGAGAGAGAGAGAGAGAGGGAGCGAGAGAGAGAGGGAAGAATGTGCTGTGTGAACGTTCTAGTCACTCACCGTGACAGTTAACTGACTACGTCGGTTTGATAAGAAACATTCAACTGCACTGAATCCGCATAGTCCTGGGTGCTGCAGAAGAAGATGCACCGTGGGTGTGAGTGGGACCGACCAACGGGCTTGTCACCTGAGTGGAGTAAAAGCGAAACAAAGAAGGAAAACGTGCTTCGGCTCTTTCAGAGAAGCTCCAGTCTTCATGGTCACGTTGGACGTCATCGCCTGGCTTTCGGCATGCTCTGCAGACTCCCAACAGGGACTCACACGGGACACTACGGTGAGCTCCAGACCTCTGGCCTTTGCCCGGGCCCTTCAGATCTCCAGAGCGCAGACAGGCCTTGTGCATCTTCCACAGCTGACCTGTGGGTGCTCCCTGCACTGATCTTGTAAATCTGTATATTTCTGTATCGTGCACTAAATCTAGTAAGGACTGACTGATTACTCCCTTAGTAGACAGTCAGTGAGTGGAGGGGAGATATTCCCTGTACCCCTCCATATCCATTCTTCACCCCAGGCCTTGAGGAAATGGAGCTCTACACCCCACCTCAGTGGGGCAGCCTTATCCCCTGGCTTCCAGTTACAGTTGGTTATCAGAAACAGCAGAAGGCAACCAACGGAGGGAGGAGCGCAAGAGCAGAGAGCAGACCATCATCCTCCCTCTCTCAGAAGCTGCCTAGGGCAGGCTGCAGCCCTGGCAGAGTGGCACCGCCTGTGTGTGGGGCTCATAGTGATTCTGCTACTTGCTTCAGGCTTGAAATCATAGTGGCTCCTGCTGTCACTGACTCCGAGCGCCCACCATGCCTTCTAGCTCCCTGCACCCCACTCACATCTTCGTGTATAGTTATTTCAGTAAACTGAATGTAACTGTTTTCTACCAGGACACGAATGACTTACGTGTCATCCATATGCCAGGCACAATGCTAATCCCTGGGTTTCCCAATACAGATTAGACACCGCCCCGCTAGGACATTTCCTTGCTGAAAGGGGCAGGTGCATGACCACAGATTCTAACGGAGGCTGGCAGGTGCCTACAGTGGTGCTTTCCAAAGCCAGTTCCGAAAACTGGGCTCTGAGTCTCAGCACCACACAGAGAGCATTCGCTGTGCACCGCAGGACATCCAGAGAACGCTCAGAGGGCTCCTCTCGCTGACCTTCTCACTGGTACCTGAACAGGCAAGAAGGGGCTTGTTTGCGACTCTCAGATCAGAGCTGCAGAAACCAAAACGAGTCCAGCACAAAGCCATCCAACAGGGCGCGCTCTTCGGGATCTTCTATGGGCTTTAGTCAGGTTTTAACTTCCAGCTTCCTGTACAGCTGCCCCATTCTTTCCATGAGTTTTGCCAATTAGAAATGTCTAACTTTTTGAATTAAAAGATAATCAACTTTTATAAACAAGAAAGCTTTTATTTCTCTCACTGTCAAGGAGGTTGGAAACTGGCTGTTGTTGGTATTATTTAACTCGCTCAGAAATGGTCCTAGTTTCCTTCTACACTTTTCTCCAATGATCTCAACATGCTCACTTGTCACATTCATGCCACACCCCGGTGGTCCCAGGATGACAGCCACATCCCAGGCACCAGACATGTGAAAATAATCATAGTACCTACCTCACAGAATAGGGAGGATTTTAAAAAGTGCAGATAAAAGGCATTTTCAACAGTGGTCCGTAATAAGTATTCAATAAACACTGAAAAATAATATTTGTTATTCTTGTTATAGGTTTTTTATAATTTATTATTATTATTGTTGTGGCTGAAATTTGAAATAGCTTCAAAACTCCTAACAACTGAAAGGCCCCTGAAAGACTGAGAGTGAGTGGACAGTTCACAGTTCTTCCTCTTCTGCAGATGAGCTGGGTGGATTCTGAAAGTCACTTTCCTTCTCTGGCCTCCAGCATCTACAGAGGCAGCATATCAGGCTCCTTTTAGCTCTGAAACTACAATTCTGTTTCCAAAGTTTATTGCCTTCTGTCTCTTTTGAATCATCCACCCACCAACCCCCTAAACTTTGGGGCATCCAGCTCTCAAGGTGCAGATCCCACTGAGGACAGAGTAAACACTAGTCTGCTTCAGACGGGGAATCTCAGAGCACAGAGTCCTGCCCAGGAGACAGAACTTGAGCTCTCCTTGGCTACGAAGCTCTGCTTAGTTCCTTTAACACAGACACCCAACTTCAATTTTCACTCCCTCCTTCTCGCTCCCAGGAAAATTACCCCCATGTTCTAGACTATTCATAGTAGCTAAGATGGAGAGTACTGGCCATGTACCACAAACTTGGTATACATTACTGACAATATTTTTAACAATATTACAAAATAGTTATTATTGCTCTCTCTTACTGACTAATAATTTAAGGCTGAGATTTTGTTGTTGTTGTTGTTGTTGTTTTGGGTTTTTTTTGAGACAGGGTCTCGCTTTGTGGTTCAGGCTGGCCCTGAGCTCAGCCTCAAACTCACATCACAGCAATCCTCCTGCCTCTGCCTCCCGAGTGCTGGGATTACAGGCGTGAGCCACCACGCCCGGCACTGTGGTATGTGGTACTGATTGCTGCTGAGGTGAGTCTCCACACCCAGTAATGTATGTGGTTACCGGGGATCCAACCCGGGTCCTTGCGCTTGCAAGACAGGCACCGGAACCACTGAGCTATATCCCCGACCCAAGGCTGAGAATTTTTAAGCCTGATGTCTAAGATCACATGACAAAAGCTGTGGGCTGCTCCCCTGCAGCCCCTGAAACAAGGACTCTGTATTTGGCTTCTTCCCACTCTCCCGCCATCCACTAGCTGTGAGTGCTCACTGTGGGACAAGCTTCACCTCAATCCTCAAAACTAGTGCTGCTCCTGGACCGGATGCTTCATGCCAAGCATCAAGCCAGTCCACTTTCTTTATCTCCTGTTAGTGACAACACAGCACCATGGCCTTGGGACAGGGTCCCTGGATCTACTGTTCAGGACTCCAAGTCTGATACTGCTTTTGAAAACTACCTTTCTCTCTTCTCTCTATAAATATTTGGCAGAGTCCACATCTGCCAACATGCTCTGCTGCTTACTCTACATTTTCACTTACTTATTGAGCCCTGCTATCAGCCAGCCCAGGTTTCAGCCCTGGTCCTTCTCCAGAGCCCAGACATACTGTGTTCACACTCCCCTGCCCACCACCGTGCCATGGCTGACCTACTTCTGATTTGGGTTACTTACTATAAAATTTAAAAGTGAATCATTTTCAATATCCTAACTCAGGCTGAAATTTTCAATTAAAAATGTATTTGTCTCTTTTCTAGTCAAAGATGTGATGTGATTTATTAAATCCCACATGACAGGGTAGACTATTCATCTCAATGGACACCAGATGATTCTCTTTAAATATATGTTCTGGGCAGGGGAAAAGTATCCATCCAGAGAATAGCTGAGCCAGGAAGTAGAAAGAAGAAATTATAAACACTAAGGACTTTTAAAAGCCAAAGCATCTTCTATGGATTGAAGCAGGCCTGGGTTTGAATTCTGTCCTCAGTTCTTATAGCCCCATTTCTAGGTATCTTTTAAAAATACTGACATCAGGGTCTTGAAGAAGTATCTTTTCAAAATTCTATTATTTACAGAACTATTCAAAATAATCAAGATGTAAAAACAACCTAAATTCTATTGATGGATTAATAGATAAAGAAAATATGGCATGTACATACAAAGACATATTATATGACCTTTAAAAAAGAAGGAAATTCTGCCAGTTGCAACCTTTGCCTTGGTAAAATAGCTCCACATAGACAAATGGACACCACGTGATTCCTTTTATATGAACCATCTAACATAATTCAATTCACAGAAGCAAAGAGAGCAATGGTGCCAGGAACTTAGGGGAGGAAGAAATGGGATTTGTTGTCTACTGGATGCTAATGGGAAATCAAGTGTCTTCCAAAAGCTCACACATCAAAGGCTAGGTCCATAGCTGGCAGTGCTTCTAGGAGCCCAGAAGGGACCTGGATCATTGAAGTCGAGCTCTTGATGAAGACGTTGAGGCCCTGCCCCCACACCCAGGAGGGGGCAGCTTCCCCACTCAAATACTTCCCCTTAATGTGCTGCTTTGCCACAAGCCAAAAGCAATAGGACCAAGCCATGCAAACTGAACCTCAGGGATCATGAGCTGAAGTAACCCTTTCATCCTTAAGAGTTGATTTAGTCCAAGTGTCTTTGGTTACAGCGATGGGAAGCTGACCTCCGGCACAGAAGCTAAAGAGCTTCATTTGCACAAAACAAATAAAATTCTAGAGAGCTTCTGTACACTTTATTGCCTATGGTTAACAATATTGTACTGTTCACTTTAATTTTTTATTAAAAGCATACAGTTTATGTTAAAGACTCTTACAATGGGGGGACCCAAAGTGCCACAAGAAAATTTTTGAAGCAAAGGATATGTTTATGATTTTGAAGGGAGCAGTGTTTTCATAGGTGTATACATGCATCTGAATTTATAAAATAACCTCTATTAAATATGTGCAGTTTTGAAATAAATAAAAATGTAGTCCTAAAATTCTTGTGACTCTTACTATTGAGAAGTGGATCTACATTCTGGATCCTGTGTTTGCCTGATCAATAGAAAATAACACAAGTGAGCCTCTTCCAGTGTCCAGGATCAGGCCTTGAGGAACGTCAGGTTCTCCTCTCTTAGAGGGTGCTTAATTCCATTTGCTGTGCTAGGGGGCAGTCAAAGTCACCACGTACAAAGCCCACACCAAACCAAGAGCCAGCACTCCCTTGCCAGCCTTGGAGTGAGCCCAGTGGAGACAGATCACCCAACCCCAGAGGAGATATTCTGACTGTCACTTAAACCAGTCAGCCCCACCAAGACCAGCCCAAATTGTTGTTTCAAGCCACTAAGTTTGGGATGTGTTGTATGCAGTGATAGATCACTAGAACACTAGTTGCCAGGCTCCTTAACCCTCGCCAATTTTCACATCTTCACGTATAAAATGAGGGTAATGATACTTAACTGTCAAGGTTTGTTACAAAGGGTAATGAGACCATGGCCATGAACTGAACTTACAGAGCTTCTTTTGAGTTGGTAGACAGTAAATGTGAAGAGCCAGCCTGCATCTAGCCCTCCGGGCAAAAGGACCTATCTCCTAAAAGCCAACCTTGAGATGAGATTCACAGCTACATGATTTACTAAGGTTTCCTCAAGGGGACCCACCAAGGGTATGAGGAACATGGAAAGGGGAGAGGCCATGTGCAAAGATGCAATTGCAGACCAAGCGCAGATACCAGCTCCAACTCACTCCTGCAGGATGGTGTGAGTTATATTTGAGTGAAGGGTACTGAGCTCTCACCCTCAGTCACCTCCAGCTCACGCACCTCTGGCTCTGTGTGCAAAGAAGGTCCCAGAAGCCTGAAGGATGTAGCTGAGGGTTGGTCCTCAGCAGAGAGCTAGCGGCTGGCACTGGCTGTTGGAAGTCAAAGAACATCAAAGCTCTGTTTGCTGCTCCCTGTTCCAACACACAGACACAGATCACACAGACACATATACAGACACAGACTCAGACAACACACATGGAGACACACACACACAAACACACACACACACACTCCCGAGGTGGGGCTCCAATACTTTCCACTACACAGAGACACTTAAAAAAAAATGTTTGTTCTCATGAGACTGCTCCTCTCCCCTGTCGCTCATGAAGAAAGTCTAACTGAGTGAATTAGGAGATACTCTTCAGTGAGATTTACATCAGGAAGACAGGAAGCGGTAAACAAAAGCACAGATTAGTGCAATATTACTCAGTGCCATCATTTAGGCTCCCACCTGGCAGACACAACAAATGAGTTCTATCTCTTCTAGGTGGAGGCACCAGCAAAATGACCACTACATCAGGCCTGGGAAGCATCAAGTGACCCAAGGGTATCTACCCTTTAACTCCATGGCAGAAATGCAAGGAAGGATTGAAGAGATTTGTGCCAGGAATCAGAAAATGCAAGGTTTGTCCTGAATTTGCTAATTTTTATAATCACTGTACTATGAGTGATATGCTCCTTCCAAAGTAGATTTGTGACCTGCCTAAAGTACTAATTATATTCTAATTTATACAGTAAATCCATTTGGTAGCATGAAGTGTTACAGTAACTTTAACACATCAGTAAAGATGGAAATCACTTTATTTTACTTAGCATTGGCAATAAACTTTGTAAATAAAACAAGAAAATACTTTACAGGGTTTCTGGGGCCAGAACAGCCTTTTGTCTCAACTTTTCTATTCCGTAGCTATTGGTTGTGGGTAGCATTTGTCCCTTGAGAGATTCCAGGGACACAAGCTGAGCCTGGCCTGCCCTGGATATCTTCATGGCAGTCCTGTAGCTGGGGTGATAGATTAAATGAGCGTTAAAGTCTGTTAAGCATTGCCAGACACACTAGCTCACCCAGTGAAGTAGGCTGGGAAGGTACCAGCATTTTTACTTTACAAATAGGGAGTCCAGGTAGGACAAGAGACTTGGTACAGAAGCAGCTGAGACTCAAATTCTACATCTTCTATTCATAAATCCTGACCTTTGTATATGAAACTATCATGTATCAACCCTAATTTTAAAGGGGAGGCAAAGAAACTGAGCCTTGGACAGGGAGAGAGTTTCCCCAGGGCTACTTGAAGGCTGTATTCTACAGACTTAACAGGGGACCATGAGCAGATAAAACTCTAGTCACTCTCCAACCTACATTTTACAGCATCTAACACGTGCTGACAGTAGTTTCTGTTATCCTAATCTTTCTGTGCTAAGCAGAGTGAAACACCTTCCAGATACTGAGCTTAACCCCAAACTCTTTCGACGGTCTCCAGACTCTTTTGATGGCCCCTCAACTTTGACACCAAATCATAAAACTATCAGGTGAAAGTGTCACACTTGGTCAGTTGCTGGCTGTCGTGATTGGAGCAGTACACACTAACAAAAAGAAGTAGTAAGAGGCCAAAAATGAATCTGAACGGGAAAGTGACCTCTAGCCAACAGGAAAACACAGCCCAATCAAGGGAGAAGATCAATGGGGTAAAAACAGCCTGCTCAGAAAAATCATTAGGGTGCAAAGCAGCAGCGCGCGAGGCCTGTCGCCTTGCACCTCACCCTGACCCCAAAGTTGAACTGCATCGTTCCGGCTTCCCAGAGACAAGTCCTCATTTCCATCTTTACTGTCTCCTTCAGCACGTGAGTATCACCAAAATGCACGTTCAGACCCTGAAGGGCACAGTATCTTGTCATGGGAGATATTCCTTTCCTTTGCCATCTCTACTTTTGCCTAGATCTCAACATTTTACATCTAGATGGTTTCCAGCAACAGCTCCCTTTGCCTCATCCAGCCCTCATATGTCTGGCATTCAAAGATCAGAATAACCTGGCTCCTGGCTCCCATGTCTTCCTCTCATGAGTCCTCTGCCAGAAGGTCTCCAGAAACACTAAACTTCTGTTCGGGCTGTCACTTGGAATGCCTGTGTTCTTTCTCTGTAGATTCAGATCTTGTTCCTTTGGGGTTGAGCTAGTTCCCTCTTCTCCCAGCTCTTCCTGGAACACCAGCAGCCTTCAATGATCTCTTCTTAGCACCCACAGAACTTTTCATTTGTAACCTTCATCCATCCATTAACATGTTCACTTCTACAGTTACCAAGCTGGAGGTGGGGAGTGGAAAGTTACCCCAGGGACATTCTGAACTCCTAGAGGAGGAGCATGTGCAGAAGGGCGAAGGGCTTGGTCCACACTCTGCCTCTCATGACTGTGATTCCCTAAGCACGCAATTGAACTTTTCGGGTCTTTGTTCTATGAAGGAAGACGCTATTGTAGGAGATCTCTGCACTTCTAAGGCAAAGAGTATGTCTTTTTAATATCCTCCAGAGCACTTAGCTATCTGCCTTTACTTTTCTTTAATCTCTTGAGGATCCTTTTTCTCATTTATTAAATAAGAATGATAATGAGGCCTTCTTCATAGAATTTTTGAGAAGCTGAAATAAAATGCTGGTTTCAAGATATTTAGCAGAATCCTGGCACAAAGTAATAGCTTAGTACATCTTTGTTGTTATCCTTAAAGAAATAGAAGGGGCGTTTTAAATATCTGTTGAATGGGTATGTATAAAGAACCTTTTAAAAACAACTATCTATTGAGGCCAAAGACAGGAAAAAAAAAGAAATCTTAAGTAATATTTGCTGTTCAAATAATAAGGCATATTATCTTGCCTTTAAAAACAGCAAATACTTTCCTTTGCTTTCTCTGAACTAGATACTCTTAGCTGAACATCAAGGCCAGGGAGGCCCAGGAATGGTGTCCTGTTCACTAAACATGGCGTTTTGAGGGTCAAACACCTGCTCTTCCCAAATGCAAAGACAAAAAGTTCCATTTAGAGAAGTTATAGTCACCTGAAAAGATAGCCCTACTTGAGAGTAAAACAAGGTGACAGCCACGCTACAGGGGCTCCGGTGCCTGGCCGACATGACATCAAAATGTCAGTGAGTTCCCTGAGCGAATCCTTCTTCTCAAAGCAAGAACACTTAGTTAGTATGCTTCTCTCAGAGTCGAAGAGAGAGAAATCTCACTCACTTCCCTGGTGCTCATTTTGCAGACAGCCAAGTCCAGAGCACAGGATGTGTGCCCGGCGCGTATCCCCAGGGTGAGGTCATCCCCTCAACTACTGATCAGAGCAGGGACAGAAAAGCTTCGGCTCAGCTGACTGGAGAATTCCAGGAAAACCAGGAAAAGTCAGTGCCCTGGGCCTACAGCACAAGGTGATCTTGCCATTAAAAAACAGTCCAGAGACTGGATAAAAAAGCTGTGGTTCTTCTACAGAATGGAGTACTACTCTGCCATAAAAAATGATAAGTTTGAATCATTTCTACTTAAATGGACATACCTTGAGGATATCCTCATAAGTGAAATAAATAGGGCACAGATAGGTACATATCGCATCTTTTCTCTGGTATGAGAAAATGAAGATGTAAATGAGTCCTAGC
>PVIR01020332.1:0-30739 GCA_004026965.1 Petromus typicus
CCACCTGGTCTTGCTGCCTCACAAAATCATCGCTATGAGGAACTCCTCAGTAAATTGCACTCCATATGATCCTGGATCTGATTTTTTTCCCTTGAATCTCTTGGCATCTTAGAAGTGATTCTCATGTAGTGGAACCAATTTGTCCTCTCTGAGGTAAGTACTAAGTTTTTATCAGACCAGTATGTAAAAATGGCTTTATGTCATTATATCATTATGATTTTACTTTTTCTTTCCATTACTTGAATGTGTTAGTTATTTCCATTAGTGTGATAGAATACTTGGAATAATCTAGTTATGAGAAAGAATGAGTGTTTTAGGTATTCGAACAGACTTCTATGAAAGTATAATAAATTATGGCTTTTTATGACCTTTTATGTTTAAATATTTAATTAATCTGGAATTAGCTTTTAATCTGCATGACCTCTCAGGTATCCTAGATAACTGATTGAATAATTTATTATTTCCCCATGGTGTAGAATGATGCCTTTACTATCATCTATCTATCTACCTATCTATCTATCATCTATCTGTTTTTCCATTATCTATCTATTATCTATATATCATTTCTGTGATGTCCATCCATACAAGTTAATTGTATTAGTCGAGGATGGTCATAAAACAAAGCCACACTAATAATTTTAACCAAAAGAATTGAATATAACATGTTGTTTGAATACATTTAAGCCTGTAGAAGGAGACCCTGAAAGAGTAACATAGAGATGGTTCCCATGTAAGAAGAGACTATTCCCCAAGAATTATGGAGCAAAGGTAAAGTGGTTGGGGTTATCGTAACTGAAAGGCTCAGAGGGAGGCTTTGTGTCATCAAAACCAGGACCATTAAGGAAGGGATGCTACACGGTGGATGCTGGTGTGACACTGTGAAGTGCATATTTGGTCTTCTTCCCTATATCTGGAATACAACTCCTAAAGTTCTTGAACTCTTCAAAGTAATAAGTATCCTGTACATGCTAATGTGCTGACTAATGGCTGGCAGCTGTCAGGTAGCTTCAGAACAGAAGTGGTCACAGAAAAGACCATAATAGGATTAAAACCTGGAACTTTCAGGCCTGTTGCCAGTCTCTGGGGAGGTGGAGGGGCTGAGAGACAAGTCCTTGCCAATGACCAGCAATTTAATCAGTCGTGTCTGTGTAGGAAACCTTCACAAAACCTGAAAAGAACAAGGTTCAGGGAACTTCTGGGTGGCCAGCCGAACACACGGTGGTTGCTGGAGCCCAGCACCAGGGGCGCTTGGAAGTTCCACACACCTGCTGTATACCTCACCCTCTACCACCTTCCTCCTTAGCCTTTGTGATGCCTATTACAGAAAACCAGTAAACAGATTTTCTGGAGTTCTGTGAGTCACTAGAGCAAATTAATCACCCAGCAGGTAGGGAGTCATATATATCCAGTCAGTCAGAAGCACAGGTAAACTGACATGGGCTTCCACAAGCATCCAAAGTTAGGCAGAGGGGCAGTTGTGGGACTGAGCCTGCAGCAGTGAGGACTGATACTGTCTCTGGGTCCGAGGAGGAGAATCCCTGCAGCACGTGGTGCCAGAGCATGTGGCAGGAGTGCGGTGCAGTGGGAAACAAGTTGCTCTTTCTGCCACAGGGAACAGACCCAACTGTTCCTGCTGAGGTGCCGAGCTGTTGCTGAGCTGTGGGTGATGATCACAGGGCACAAGGTAGGAGGTCAAGGCCTTTGCTTCCCTCAGGTCTGTTACTGTCCTTTTTTGCAGAACCAGAGGGTAAGGATGGGATCCTGCACACAGCAGCTTAGTTACCTGCACTCCATCCATTTTGACACTATTTCTGGATTTTCTGTCTCCATTTTGTGCATCTGACTGCTCCTAAAGTAGTATTGTGATATTTTCTGTGTGCCTGGTCGGGCTAGTGCTCACTCATCACTCTTTCAAAATATTCTCTCTCTCTCTCTCTCCGCTCTGATGGGGACTGAACCCAGGGCCATGGGAATACTGAGCTACTCTTCCAGCTTTTTTGTTTTATCTTGATAATACACACTTGTGCACACACAGACACACAAACACACACACACACAAAGTGTTGCTTTAAGTAGTAATTAAATTTTTCCAGTTTTGTGGACTGAACCCAAGGTGTGGTGTGGGGATAGAACCAAGGGCCTTGCACATGTTAAGCAAATGTTCCACCTCAAAGCTACATCTTCAGCCCTGCAGTGGGACTTTGGCTCTCCCCGGGTAGACTCTGCCAACTCCTCCCTTGAATGGTGCTTGATCTAGAATGTAGCAGATATAACATACATGTGTCATTTTCAAGACTCTGGACATGTCTCCTTTCCTCAGCTACTTCTGCATCTGAATGAGGCAGAGCTATTGTGCTGGTGGTGGAGATGCTGTGGGAAGTGGAAAAGCCATCAAATCAAGGCCACTGAGTCAATTTCTTTTTGCCACTGTGCCAAATTCTCAAAACTGTACAGGCTTAAAACAACACCAATACATTATTGTACAATTCTGAAGATGAAGGGTATAGGGTGGATCTTACTAAGTTTAAAGTCAGAGTCGGCAATGCTGTGTCCCTCCTGAGGCTTGACGGGAGAATCTGTTTTCTTCTTTTTCCAGTTTGCAGAGATAACCAGCTTTCCTCGGGGGAGGCACGCTCTCCATCTTCAAGGTCAGCAGCACAACATCTTCCCTGTCTCCCTGCCTTGCACTGCCATCCTCATGATCTCACTGTCCCCCACCCCCATTCCCTTGCTGGTGCCCATTTGTATGGGGCAAGACAGTCACTCTCAGATGGTCCCTTACAAGGGCCTTGACTTAAGTTTGTGTGTTACCTGCAAGGCCTCCACGAGACACACCAGTAACTGACGGATATATACCCGAAGTTATTTTTCAAATTCTTAATTTGGCTCTCAGCTTATTTATTTTGAGAACTTTTTTTCTTTTTTGGATAGGACATACATAAATAATCTTATAAATTCTGGTGGGAACAAATCATGCATTTTAATATATAACAGTTTTAATTATTCAGTTCTAAATATTTTATCCATTATTAGTTTTTACTTTAAAAAGTGGTTTTTAACATTTCCAAGCATATTTTGTTTAAATAGTATTTTACTATTCACTCTTAACAATTGCAATGGACATAGATAATGTGACCAGTATGAGAGTCAGTCCTTTGAGATTTACTTAAACTTGCTTTGTGGAATAGCATGTTGTCAATTTTCTTAATTCCAGGAAGGCTTAGTTATACTCATTGTCAAGAGCCATATTTTAAATGTGTCTACTAGGTCAAGGTTGCCAGCTATGTTCATCAAAATTCTACATTCTGACTTATTTTTCATTCATCATCAGAGTCTTAAAATTCTTCTCTGTGAAAGTCTATCAGTTTTCCTCACAATGATGTCATTTTGCTTTATACAGTGTCAGTTCTTGTAGTGCATGTGTTAATTTTCTATCTTTTCAGAAGCTGACTCTATGTCATTGTGTACCAACCCCTGTTGTTCTTGCAATATTTTTCCTTAAAGTCTATTTTGTCTTTTCTATTAGCTTCCATTTTACGAGGTCTGCTTTCAGTATTTTTTTCTCTTCTTCCAGCTAATATTTTTACTTCCAAATGTTCTCTCTCATTTGTTTAGAATAATCTTTTATAAATGGTATTTGATTTAAAAGACAACTGAAAAACATTTGTCTTTTCATTATCATATTGTAGTCCATTTATCTTTTTAGTTCATTTAAATGTGCTTTTTGGATTCTATCATTTTATGCTTTTTTTGGTCTTTGCTTCTCTGTATTTTTTTTTCTTACTTTCATTTTGATTATTTTTTCTTACTTATTTCATTTGTCCTTTAGACTATGCAGAAAGTTACCTTCTTTTTTTTGTCTAGTGCGTTCCTGGTTAACTCAGTGGTTTTAATAGACATGCTTAAAGTCTTAGGTCACTAGCTTGCCCTCCTCCTAGGGCTCCCAGACCTTAGAATGCTATGAGTACAATCATACTCTTCCCCTGCATGTGCTGCCATTGCACAATAGATTTTCTCCCCTGAACTACCAATGCCTGCATTTTTATTGCTTTTTTATGTAGTGTTTATTAACTAAATAGTTATTCAGACTTACATACATAGTGCTCAGTGATTTTTCTTTTTATATATTTCAAACTTTCTATCTAGAATAATCTTCCTTCTACCAGAAATGGATCTATTAAAATTTCCTAAATGTATATTGTTAGGATATTGTTTTTCAGCTTTTGATTGACATTATAGTCTTTATTTTACCCCCTGAAAAGATTGATTCCTATGCATAAAATTCAAGTTCAGGAGTCATTTTTCTTCCAGTGCATTGACACTATTATCACTGTTGCCTTAGTTTGCCACTGATTTGGGGGAAGTCAGCTACCTATTAAATTCTATTTTCTTGTCTTTTTCTCTGCCTGCTTTAAATATATTCTGGTTGTTTTGTTTGATTGGGTTATTTTTTTGTACCTCAGGTGGATTCTTTGTTATCTTACTTAGGACTAGTTGGATTTCTTGGATCTGATACAACTGAACAGCTATGGAAAAACTACCACATATTTTGTCTTCCAAATATTTGATCTTCCATATTTTGTTTATTATATTCTGAAATTACACATGTGTTAGTCTCCCATTTTAACCTCAATGTCTCTTAATCTCTCTTTTATATTGATCATCCCATATATCGACTTCTCAGTAATTTATCTGGCCTCATTTCCCACTTTGCAAGTTCTCCTTCTTGTGGTTTCTAATATACTATTTAATTTATATTAAGAGTAACACATCTTTTATGATTCTCATTATATACTTTATTCCTACAAGTTCTCTTTAATTCTTTTCCAAATCTGCTATTATATAAAATAAGATCTATTTAATTATTTCTCAAATCTTCTTATTTGAAATAAAGTTTGCTGTTTTTCTTTCAGTTCATATTTTAGTGTAATTTTTCATGCCTTGTAATGTCTGAGCTTTGGGGTGTTAAATTAAAGCCAGGACTTTTGCACCGAGCTACAGTTGAGCCACACAGTCTCATTAAACTGTTCAGGCTGGACTTGAACTTGCAGTCCTTCTATTTTTAGCCAACCAGAGTGCTGCAATTACAGAAGGGCCCCCCATGCCTGGCTTGAGCACAATTATATTAACATAGTATCTGAAAATTCAAGGAGCTATAGTTCAAGGCTATAGTCTTAGTGTTTCTTCTTGCTGTTATTCATAGTGCCTTATTTTCCTGAAAGGTTTTGAGAGTTTTGAGTAGGTGCTACTCATGTTTTTGAGCTTCTTTTACTGCAGAAATTTTCTTAGACTTGAGTTGAAGCTCAGAGCCTTTGGGAAACACATGCCAAACACAGAGGGAAGCTTTTCAATCTCCAAAATAGCATGAAATCCTCCCTAACTCTGCCTGAAGGATGAGTTTTGTTTAAGAGCCCTTAAAGGACTTTTCTTTTCTTCCAAGAACCACTTACAGTCAAGCTCCTTTCCTGCTGCCTTCTGTGAGAGTTAGTGTCCTCTGTTTTTTTGAGACAAGGTCTTGCTTTTGTAGCTCAGGCTGGCCCTGAGCTCAGACTTGAACTCATAGCAATCCTCCTGCCTCTATCTCCCAAGTGCTGGGATTACAGGGGTGAGCCCCACACCCAGCACTGTGGTAAGTGGTGGGCGTGAGTCATTATGTATTGCTGTATGTTGGATTGAACATGGGCCCTAGCACCTGCAAGACAGGTGCCGGAACTACTGAGCTAAATCCCTGGCCCTGTATCCTCTATCTTTATTTATTCTGAAAGCATCATCCTTTGGGATTCCAGCTTAATGGTGATGTCTCTGTGATACTTCCTGCTGAAGCAGGCCCTGGGAAACTCCTCTGCTCCTCTTACCTTGAGTCGCTGCTGGAGCAGAGGCCCAGAATCTCAGGAATCAGCAGACCTGCCTGAGGTCCTATCAGGTGCAGCTCTCAGGCTGTTCTGGCTTTTGTGTGTTTGTTAGCAGTGAAGTTCCCTGGTGGCCATGCAGGGTGTGGAGGAAGCTATGGAGAATCACTGGTCAAGGCCTCACATCCCCTTAGAACACAGCTTTCTCACTAGAAAAGTGCTTTCTCTGCTTAACGACTACTGAAATATACAAATTACCAATTAAGCTTATCCTAAAGGTCTGAAGATGCCTTCAACATAAAATCTTTAATGTCAGCCTGCTGAATTGTGGACTTGGTAGCTTTGGGAAATGGTGTAGACATCCACTTGCCTTCTGGGTGAGAACTGGCCCCTGACCACACCCAGCAACTGGCGGTAGCGGAGCATGTACAGGTACGGGAGCATCGCACGGGGAAGCATCATGAACACCTCACTATTGGCAGCCAGGAGCCATGTGTGAGTGCTGGCACTGATGTGGTGGTACTTGGTGAGCATCACATCCAGGGAGAACACCACCCCTGCGCCAACATAGAGTACGATCAGCACCATGTGGATGAACAGGGTGCCCCTGGCTCGGGAGTACCCTTGTGTGCAGACCCCTGAAGGCCTGGCCTCCACATAAATCCTCCAGAAGCAGTAGGTGATGAGAGCTGCACAGAGGAAGAGAACACACAAAGTGCAGGTATGGGTGACCATGACAAGGGGACCGTGACTCTGGCTGGTGTCCAGGTTCAGTGGTAGGGTGCACGTGGTCCCTTGTACCTCCAGCGTGGCATCTTGCTGCTTGGCAAACCAAAGGAGAAATGTGGGGAAGAAGCAGGCCACCAGCCAAATAAAGGCCACTGTTTTCCGGGCAACCCTGCCAGATATGAAGGAGAGGTAGTGCAGAGGGTGAGTGACTGCCAGGTAGGCGTGCAGCACAGTGGCTGTGAAGGACAAGATGGTGCTGATGTAGGCAGCAAAGACACCATCCCTGAGAATGCCACAGACGATGCGGCCCAGCTCCCAGCCACCCAGGTTGCTGGAGGAGATGAGTGTGTGGAAGAGAATGTAGGCAAGGTCTGAGAGCAGGATATTGGCCAGCAGCAGGTAGTGAGGCTGATGCCGTAGCTGCTGACTCCGCAGGATGGTCACCAGCAGCAGGGGACTCAGGGCCAGTGTGGCTGCAGCCAGCAGACTTGAGGGAAGCAAGAGCCAGCGCAGCACTGAAGTGGGCACCCTAATGTCCCTGAGGCCCTGGGAGGCATTGCTGACTTCCTGTGGCATGCAGGGTATCTTGCTGAGGAGCTGGAATGGAGTTGGCCAGGCTGTTGTGCTCAGGGAGCAGGGTATCAGCTTGCTCCCCATCTTTCCGGCAGGTGAGGCTGGCAGCAGACTGTTTTATACCTGCCTGGAGTTCTGACCTGTCCCTCACAGGTCCTGGTGGTGCCCCTTTTCTGTAGAGATGCCAGGCTGGGCCTTAGGAAGGACAGCTTTAACAAAGATAAAAACACCAATGTGAAATTTAGCTCAGACATAGCTCTTGTGATCACACACCTCTCTGCAACTGAGGGTACACATGCAGGTATCAGATTAACCATTGTCCCCACCCTTGTGACTGCTTGCTGGGAGTATATAGTGAATGTTCATTAGGCGGGGCTGGATGGAGGGCCCTCCTGCCAGAGAAGAAAGAAGCATCAAAACCATCACTGTGTTAGGATTACTGGGCTGTGAATGAATCTGTCCTGCGGCCTGCTAGGGGCTTAGAAAATGGAGCCATATTGGAAGGGCCCGGGCATGTTCATATTCTTCCTCACAGACCCTTCCCTGGATCCCCTCACTTGTGTGTTCACCTGCATGTGCACACTCATGTGTCTGCCACACATTTGTGCACCCAGGGTTCCATGGAAGCATTCTGCAGCCATTAACTGTCATCCGGGTCTGATGTGGGTGCAAACTTCTCTGTCACTGAGGAAGAGGAGAGTGTAGGGGACCACTTGAGAGCAGTCGGGGAGCAGAAGGTGGGAAGAGCTAAAAGGGCAGATTCCTGGACATGTGGGACAAGTTGATTGTTTGGTGATGCACTTTCATGGTGCCTGTGGCCAGGTGGAAGACATCATGGGGGCTGTGGCTCAACTGAGCCATCTCCCACCCATTGTGTGCGGCTGTGTGGCCTTGAGAAGTTGTGCTCATCTCTCTGTGCTAGTTTCTGTATCTGTGACATATAGATGCTGTCAAAACTGGAAACATTGCAAAAACTCAGAGGTATTTTTATTAATCTGTTTTTTAAAATAGACTCATAGTAGTTGCATGTATTTATGGAATACAATGTGGCATTTTAGTACATGCACACAATATGTAATAATAAGACTGAAATATTTGGCATATAGATATAGCATCTCAAACATTTACTATTTTTTTGTGTTGGAAACATTCAAAATGTTTTCTGTTAGCTAATTTGTAGTATTCAATTAAATTGTGTGAACATAGTTACCTTAGATGCTACAGAATATTAGGAGTTATTTTTCCTACCCAGGTCCACCTCTCTACCTACTAACCTCCTCCCTCTCTCTTCTTCCCCACTACTTGGGCTCTGATAGTCATTATTCTAATTTCTAGTTTTTTGAGATCAACTTTAACATTCACATACCAGACACAGTGGCACTGCATAGTCTGGACTTCACGCATAGCCTCCCTAGCTTCCATCCCTCTGAGGCCTCAGCTTCACTCTGACAACAGACCCTCCTGTCATCACTTCAAAACTGGCTGTGCTAGGCTGCTTTGGTCCTGGAGATGCTCTTCCCAACACCCACCACCAGCTCTATGGACATCAGTTTCAGAAGAATATTCCTGAGAACAAATGGAAAGTGCTGAGGGTCAGAGGGAACCAGGAGTAGCCAAATGCTCGACCTCGAAGCATGAATATTGCTGGGATCAGACTGGGGGAAGCCTAGAACCTCCCTGGTCCATCAGCCATGGGCCTTTGGACCACGTGGGATGTACACTGTCTGCCCATCTCCCTTTCTTGTTGCTCAGTGGCATCACCCCACGGACGTCAGAGATCTGGCTCTACCTCTTCTGTATGGTCTTGACTAATCACTAAGCTCCTCTTGATCTCTGTGTCTCCACAGAGGGCTTGTGATGTCAGGCACCCAAAGATCTCTTTCCTAAATGTACTGTATGAGCTGGCTCTACCTTCAGATCTCTGAGACACACAGGAAGGCATAGGCACAAAAAGGCTGAGCCATTCTGAATTCACACACTGGGATAATCAGTATGGAGTTTTCCTGAGATGCCTTCTCACCCATGACACCCTTTCTTGAATGAGCGTTCCTTCTTTCGGATTTGTGGAAAGGACCCTGCTCCCCAACTTGTCCCCATTAGCACCCCTCCTGTGTCTGCTTTTATACAGACCAGAGCCGTAGCACATCAGCTTTGTGGCAGATTATGGTAAAGATGTGAAGGGTGATTCTGAGGATGTGCATCTCTTTCCAGAGAAATCACATTGCCAGGGGACAGATTCTGCCTTCCTGTCTTCCTGTTGCCATGCTCCTTGAATGGGATTTCTGTGCACTCCATTCCAAGCCCAGCAGAGGGCAGAGCCCCTTTCAGCTCCAACACCACAGGGATGAGGTGGGGTCCATGTGTCCCCTCCACTGTGTAGCTCTACAGAGCAGCCATACAAGTCTTTGTCTTTGAATGTAGATTCCCAGAGAGAAGGAAGCTTGTTAATGAAAATCCAGGAGTGAAAATGTGGCCAGGAGCCAAATCCTTCTGTGAGCCTGAGACAAAGAGTGAGCACCCCATAGAGAGTGGAAAGGCAGAACTCTGGATGGATGAGCTGCTGAGGGCGACAAGGAGCCTGCCTTCTGCTGAGCCAGTTTTGTGACTGAAAAGTGCATAAAGCGATCTCCTAGGAGAACACACTACTCTGGCTCCACTTGCCCCTCCTCACTAATCCCAGGCTGGCCTACCTCTAGAGTGAACAATATGGGCCAGGGATTTAGTTCAGTGGGTCCGGAGCCTGACTCACACGTAGATGGCAAGTTCCAAATTTGATCCCCAGTGCTAAATAAACAAACAAGCAAGTAAATGAATAAAATGAAGAAGGGCTCACCAAGGCCAGCCCTGTGTAGATAGGCTGAATTTACCCTGCTGTCCATACATCCAGAGATCTTATTGCTGCCCCCGCCCAGCATCCAGACAAGATTTACTCACTGTGGCACCAGAAAGAGGCTAAAGGCTCCAAGAGTGGGCAGTAGGTGGCTGGCTGCAAGGTGACAGATTCCCTAGGCAGAGTCTCAGTCACTCAGCTTGTCCACAGGCAGCCAGCAGCCACACCTGCCAAGTCAGTAAGTAGGATGGAAAGAGGACTCTGGGGCTTCTGGCAGCAATACAGTGTCTCTCAGCAACTGGCTGGGTCACCTGACCAGGTGCACAAAGGGGCAGAGGAAGAAATCTCCACCCACAGCACAGTCATCCTTGTACTGCTGGGTGATGAAGCACAGGGAATGGTCATGACCATTCCTTGGTGCCAGGTACTTCTAGGCCTATCATTTGTTCTCAGAAAGCCTCCTGAAGGTGAGGATACCGAGGGGACCATGGATGAGTTAACTTCCCAAGCACACCTTGCAAGTAAGTGGAAGGACACAAGTATCCTCACTATGATAAAAAAGTCATTTGTCAAAAGTAGAGGCTTCATGTTGTGAGAAAAAGAAAACTTTACTGAAAGAGAATAAATTAAAAGAGACTAAAAGTAAATTAATTAAAAGAATCTAAAGTCAAGAGATCCTGGCAGCTAACTGGAGTCTTCCTCCTTGAGTGAATGGGCTAACACTAAGGAAGAAAGATACTAGCAACTAACTGGAGAGGAATTGGACTTCTAGAGGTATTGGAGGGGTTAGGAAGCATGGGGTGTTATATTCATGACTGACTGAGACACCGAGGGCTGTCTGCTCAGGTATGCATATACTATTAGGACTTCCTGGGGCTGAGGGTTTGTAAAGCCCATTTGTAAGTCTATTGGTTATATATACTGGAAGTTGTAGGGACCTGCTAAGAACAACGGATCCTTCCAGTTGGCTTTAAGGTGGGCCTGAGATCCCTGTCTTTTTGTGGTTACACAGAAAATGGAGAGGGGTGCATAAGGGGGTAGATCTTCTCATTGCTGGCTGCTTCAGGTGTGACAAATTGCCAGCAAGGTATGCCTACATGGAAGAAAAATCTTGAATATGAAATGAAGATGAATAACAAGGATCAGCCAGGATTAGTATCTGTTGATCAGTGATTGCTTTTGTATAATCCTATAAAAAATGTGAGAGAAGTATGAGAATTCATGGTCCCTATAAGAGCAAGAGAATAATACAAGTAAAAGGTTTAGTAAATGGAAGAAGCTATGTAAATCAGCCCCAAACATCCATCCATGTATAATGTAAGCATGAGCTCTAGATGAAATGACAGATTGAGGAAACGATTACATGTCAAACTCGGGTAGCAATTGTAACCTGTTACCTCTTAGATTCTGTCATTGATGGAGGTTATCTGTAAGTTTGATATTTTGTCAGAAGTCTCTCTAGTCTCAACAATAAGATAGAAACCATTTGAAGGAAAAATTTAGCTAAGAAATTTAGAACTTTGGTGGAACTCCTATAGATTTTACCATAGTATTTTCTAATGATCTCTAGCCAAGGTCAGCTACTGGTGTAACCAAAAACTACCAGAAGTGGTCAGCAATTGGAGTCCCTTTTCATATATAGCTTTATTACTATGGCATTATTTTATATCTCTTTTGGTTATGTTTTCTGGGTGAGTATTTAAGACCAAGTCAAAGTGAGACTTGTGTCAATCAAAATCAACCTGTTACTGTCTATCAAGTTCAGCTGAGTTTCCTCAGGCATTACTGTGGACCATGCACAGATAATTTAACTCCTCTGTCAATATCAGGATGGGTCATGGCTTTGCTTGACTATGATGCTTTTGGTTAAAGCAATAGAGATTTCCCCTCTGTTTGTGATCCCCACTTAGGTACAAGGTTCTTTTTTTTTTTTTTTTTTTAGTTTTTTGAAACAGGGTCTCGCTTTTGTAGTTCAAGAATTCAGAGCCCTGAATTCACTATGCAGCCCAGGAAAGCCTTGTACTCACAGCAGTACCTCAGCCTCTGCCTCCTGAGTGCTGGAATTACAGGCATGAGCCACCATGCTCACCATTGCGGTATGTGGTACTGGGAATCAAACTTGGGACTTTGCACTTAAGAGACAAATGCTGGAGCCACTGATCTAAATCCCTGGTCTGGCCTGGGTCTGTTTTTAATGACATCTCTATCTATAAGCCAACTTAAATTACAGGCAAGTATCTTTTTAAAAAGGTCTAAAATAGCAAAAAGAAAACAAAATTCTTGAGCTCAAACAAAACAGCTGTACGTGTTGTAACAAATTGAACAGAGAGACTGACACACACAGAAAATAACTTGTCTATAAACCACAAAATCTGCACTCAGATATTTGGCCACATTGAATTGTAATTACCTTTTTATAACTTACAGGTTTGTAATTATAAATAAGACTAGTCAGAACTTTTGTAGGTCAATTAATAGAGATCTCTTGTAATAAGCATCAAAAGGAGTGACTGAATGGACAAAGCAGGTAAAATGACAATGTTATAAGTAGATAAACTCGTTAGACATCTTGTAGGCAAGCTAGGTTTCCAAAAGTCAACTTTAAAGGAAACAACATGGAGGATAGTCAAAGAGACCTCCACAGAAGGTTAGCATTACCAAAAGTAACTACCCCACCCACAGGAGATAAACAATACTGATTAATATTCTAAGTAAGTATCAGTCCCCTGGGGTGGAAGGCCAAGATCTTGATCCATCCTTCCCAGAAAAGACTCCAGACTAAAAATTCTTAGACACGTTGTATGGCTTGATTTTTCATTGCACCAATATTACCTAAGCAACTGTACTTGCAATGTTACTGGTTCACTATAATCTTGTCCTACTTTAAACCCACTTCATATCCTAGCTTTGCTTCTTATAAGCCCCCTGGGAAGTGAGTTCTCTCACTTTGGGCTCTCCCTTCTGTCTGTCTTAGGCAGAAGCTTTCTTTCTCAGGAAAATTTTCCTACTCTTAGCCTCCATCATTCCTAAAATCCATTCTTTGAATTTAGAGAACATGAACTCACCTTTCAGGTATGTAGCAGGTTGGGAGCTAGGCTTGCTTCCCTGTATCATTTTGGAGATCCAACTGAGATTACTGGATGGGGGTGAGTTTTCTTTCTTTCATAGATTCTAAGAAAGGCTGGCCTTTTTCTCCATAGACTGCAACTTTGCTTCATAAATTCTAGCTCTTGTTCCACAGATTCTGATCTTCGTTTCAACATTTGTTTCAGAAGTGTCTTAATTTTAAGTTGTATGTTCTAAATGTTTGTAAATTGCATATTTACTGTATGATGCATTATTTTCCTTTGTTAAAATTATGTTTTATTCTTGTACTGTATATATTTGTACTTGGTTGCTTAAAATGCTGTAAGATAGATCTCTTCAGGCTTTTATCTGTCTCTTATAGAATGTTAAACAAATAGTGGCGAGTCTGTCAGCTACTAGATGCTTTTAGGGCAGCTGCCACTCTCAAAGCAGAGGACAGGTTTCTACAGCTGTCCTCTGGTGAATCCCTACATCCAATGCTGAGTGGAATGTTGACCAGATAAGCAACTGGGTTCCTTTCAGAGACAGATCTCTGATTGTGTGGAACTCGTGGGAGCTGAGGTGATAACTGGGGAGTCATGGCCAGAGATACTCTCTGGTGATTACCCAAATGTCCCTCAGAAGAAGCTGACCCCTGACAGCCCAACTGGGTAATCAGCAGAAATATATCACCCCTGCTTGAGCTCCTCAGTAAGGTTAAAGGAGAACTCTGTGAGTGATTATCAGGTGTCCTCTGCCTCAGAGTGATCTGAAATGATATCAAAAGAGCCCTTTCCTAAGCCTCTGTTATTAGCTGAGCTACAGATTTGGACCTCTTTCTCTACTAGCAAGATAGGGCCCCATGTGAGATGTACAAAACAAATCTTTGATAGAGTGAAAAACTATCCAAATCTTGTCTCCACTAGATACGGTTTATGTGGACAAAACAAATGTTTGATTATATCGTGGACTTTAAAACTTTGACTATGGACTTATAGAATGCTGTACGGTAATTTTTAGATATTTAAATGGCTTAAACTTTATGGACTTCCTCTCTCTGCAAGTGAGTTAAAAACTCCCCTTTAATCTTTTTTCCATCTAATTGGGAGTTTACTTTAAAGTCTTTTGTAGTCAGGCTGCTCCTTCCAGAAAGTTAGGCTAAAATAACTTCTAATGATTATTTTGCTTTTATAAAATAGCAATCAGGTGCCAGGGATTTAGTTCAGTGGTTTCAGCATCTGCCTGGGAAGCACAAAGTCCCCAGTTCAAGCCCTGGCACCATATACCACAATGCTAGCATGGTGGCTCATGCCTATAATCCCAACACTTGGGAGGCAGAGGCAGGAGGATTGCTTCGAGCTCAAGGCTAGCCAGCTACAGGGTGAGTTCAGGGCTAGCCTGAACTATAAAGTGAGACTTTGACCAAAAAGAACCTAAAAAACAAACCAAAAAAACCCCAAAAACAAAACAACTCACAAACTAATAAAAAAAAATAAAATAGTAATCAGTTGACAACCTGTATTTGTGTTTTTACATGATAGCTACAATAAAATTGGACTTTAGACAGCCTTTATCTTCCTTCAGGCATATGTAGGAAGTTGTTAAGAGTGCTTTTACTAACATGTAGGTTATTGTTGTTGTGCTTTTGAGGATAACAGAAGCTCAGACCAGTAGGATGAGTGTGCAGAGTCACCACCCAGACTCCAGAGAGGTTTTGGAGAACACTTCCAATTTTACTGTAAGACACACCCACTTATATAATTAGGGGGTGTAACCATACAAGTCTGGTCAGTCGTAGGTTGGTTGAAGCATGCAGAATCACAGAATCTTGTGGAGAAGGTTTTTTTATATCTTGGATCTTCAGTCATAGTTGACCTGGGAAGGCCAGGGCCAAAACACTGGCTGCCTTTTTGCCATGCCCAGGCCAAAAGCCTTGGCATAGCAACAGAGGTCTTCACAGACAAGGACCCCCAGGCTTGGAGGTACGTGCTCCCCGGAGCTAAGCCTCACGGAAACATGTGCAGTGGCCCAGCAGAAGAAAAAAACCTAGTGTGCTTTTGCTTATTGTATTACTGCTCTCGTCCTCTATCTAGTAATACCCTTGGCTTGCTAACCTTGTGTATTCATTGCCTCAAGAGCTTGGTGCCACTTAGTTCCCAGACTTAGTGATTATTTTTCAGAATTTAGTGCTTTAAAAGTGATCCCCCTTTTTTTTGATGTGTTATAACATCAAAAAGAGAGAAAAACGTGTTTATAAAGACTTATGCTTCTTCCCAGTAAAATCAGCTTCATAACAGCTGCCAGCATTGCTGACCTTCACAACACGATAACACTTTTACTGACACTCCCAATTGAATAGGCATATAGGTGGTTACGACCCCAGGTGCACTGAACAAAACAACCCCTGCCAAAAAACAGACCTTCACCGACGCTTTCATAGTGATTAACTGCCCTTGTGCCCGAAATAAAACAAGTCTGTCTATTTTTTGTTATCTCTGTTAAAAAATTCTAGAATAAAATCACTATCCAGCTGTAACTTCTGTATAAAAAAAGGCTTCACTTCAGTAAAAATTGCAGCAGCATCACAAGCCTCTCTTGTGTTAGTGTGTTGTTTGTCATCGCCGACTCCGTCCATTCCTGACTTCAGTGCTCCCTGGATCCCCATTCCGCGAGCGGTCCGTGACACCTTTTCAGCCCAGTTATCTTGTTAGTTTTGGTTTCTTAAACTTTAGTTGTTAAACACTCAGGAAAGAATATCAGTAATACAGCATTTGCAATAGGAGTAATGAACTCAACTATTATAAATCTACTGTATAAAAAAATTTAGGTATAAAAACATTCAGCTATTAAAGTTGCCAATCATAGCTGTTTAGTAGTTGAATAACTGTCTAATGTTAATATAAAAGGATTTTAACTAAAGAACTACATATAATGTTTTAGTATAATAATTGTGTCATAATCTTTGTGGTATACTTAAAAGTCTGTACTGCAAAATAACCATCGTTAGATGTACTTACTCTCCCAAAAATGTAAGGCAGATGTCTGAATCAAAAGGTGAATATAATACACAATGTCTGAAAACCCTTACAATTGCGGAGCATAAATACATCTTGTACACCAGTAAGTAGCAATGACAAGTATCACAATTATATAAAACCTTACATCCTTCAATATAGTTTTGTATCAAAGGCATCTTTGTAATAACACCTCTTTTTCCCAAAGAAATTAAGATTTTGAAGATGACTAATGTAAACATACCATAATAATAATACATTTAGAATTTGACCAATATAAATATTTTACAACAGCATTTTTAGAGGTAAAACCTTTAATGATGACTAATGCAACAAATTTGCGATAACAATGAGGCTATATTTGTTGGTGTGAGTTTTCCAGAAGGTTGTAAAAATATTGGTGGTCCCATTAGTGAACAAAGACCAGAGTAATTATGTTCTGCGCGGCTGCTCCTCTGTTTACCAAGGGGAGTTTTACTTAGCAGTATCCCAAATTTTAAGAGTTTTATTTAAAGAAGAGAATATTTACTTATTCATTTATTATTAAAAAATATACTGGGTATAGCTAGTATAACTTGTTTGGATCATATCAATTAAGGAAAAACACACAGTGCTTTTGTAAATTAAATCTGAGCATCACTTAGATCAGCTAGCACCCTATAGGAAGAAAGGCATGCCTTTAAAAACATTTATATGACTAATTATAGGTGTATATCTTTTAGGGGAAAAATTCCAAGATTAAAAGAAAGGGAAAATTATTTTGAGCTCAAACAAAACAATTAGACAACTTGTATGATTAGACAAACTGAAAAACAGACAAAGATATAAGAGAATTTATAAAATTAGAATGCATTCAAATATATTTGGCCAAACTTAAATATAGTATCTCCTTTATAGTTTTAAGATTATAATTGTACTTAAGACCAGTCAAAAAACTTTTGTAGATCAACTAATAGAGATCTCTTTATGATTAGAATCAGGAGAAATAGTAACATTTTATACCTGTAAGGAACACATTGTTAAGTTACTCTTCTGGGGATTAGAGACAAGGGACTCCCTTGCATATCTTGAGGAGCACTAGCACCATTAGCAGTGAGAGCAGCATGCAGCAGAATGATCATCATGGGTTCAGGGATGGCTTTGGTTGTCTTTCAATATCATCATGGCCATTCTGTGAGTTGGTAGATTATGGTCTGACATTTCTTGCAGGAACCCACATGGGTTGTTCAGCATCCTGAAGGAAAAGACAAGCAAACTCTCTCCCCATTGTCAATAAGGGGTCAGCCCCCTTTTAAACATGGTCAAGGAGGTCTTTCCACATTATGAGTAGGGCACATGAAGTGCCTTTGAATGGTTCCCAGTGCTTAAGGCTGGACTCAGATGATTATCATCAAAGGTAAGGAAACTAAGTGTGAATAAGGTTAAATGAACTTTATCAGATGGAGTATTAGCTAGTGAGGGTTTTTTTTCTTGTTTTAAGAGCATTTGTTTAAAGGAGCAAAGCAATCTCGCTGTATTTCCCTAACCTTGAAGATATAAGGGATGTCTGTAATATGAACTATATTGTAACTATCACAAAAAATTTTTAAAAACTTTAGATGTGCAAGCAGGTCCATTATCAGTTTTTATTCTATAGGGGATTCCTGTGGTGTAGAAACAGCAAAGCAAGTGATGTATGATATTTTTGGCTTTTTCTCCTGTAGCTGCTGTCACACAAGCAAAACCAGAGCAAGTGTCAATGTTGGAATAGACATATTTTAGTTTACCAAAGGCAGCAATATGAGTGATGTCCATTTACCACAAGAAATTGTATTTTAAGCCTTGGAAGTTTATGCCAGAAGTCTAAAGGGGATCAAGGGGCAGCCAGAGGCCACTGGTACTGCATGTGTGGACAGTTTGCCTGCTCTGTTCTGAAGTCAGGGAGGGGAACATGTGTGCTAAACTCTGAGCAGACCGATGGAAAAGCTTATGGCTATTAACTGCTAGAGGTATGACAGCCACCAGGAAGCTTGAAACCACTGTCAATGAGGTGATTTCCAGCAGCCAAAGGTCTTGGAAGACCAGAGTGAGCATGTACATGTTGTACCTACAGGATGAATTTGTGCTCTTGTAAAAGTTGTGTTTTTATAAGCAAGGCATGTAGAAGTTTTTCTGGTAATACTTTGAGGAGAGCGTGAGGAAGTGTGGGCAATATGCCTGTGCAGTATAAACTGTAAAATTTTAATCAGCAAAATGCTCTAAGGCCATCACACTAGCCACTAACTCGTTTACTTGGGGAGAACCACAAGAAGTTTTTTGAATTTTAAATTCAAAGAAATTTTTTATATTTTGTTTTGGGGTCTATTACAACAAATCTATACTTAAAAGGACTGCCATCTGTGAAGACCAGTGGGGCATTAAGGACAGCATGAGTGGAAATAGGATTAAAGAAGTTTAAGGGCAAATTCACAAGTCCTGTTAACAACTTATGTTAGGGATAATGGTTATCTATTTGGCCTGGATACCCTTTCAGCATAGCACAAGATGTAGCATTGGAGGACAAGAGAGAAGGAGCAAAGCAGGTTTCTATAGGTAGCACAATAGTGTCAGGTTCTGTGCCAAAGACTTGTAAGGCACATTTTCTTAATTTTAAGATGAATTTTTCCACAACAGTAACAAAGTCATGTATCTTTTTATGGGAAGAGCTGGATGACCAATGTATCCATTCTATAGATTGGCCAGTGGGGCTTGTGGATGGTGATGCAGAACAAGCCCCCAACAAAGGAAGGGAAGGATGTACCTCATTAACAAAAGAATTAACCTTTTGTAAAGCTTTCACAGCATCAAGAGATAGTTGTCTCTTCAAACAAAAGGAGGCTTCGGGAATTGTCTGAGGCAAGAGAAGGTTTTTAAAGGCTGGGGGCAGATACTTTAGATCCTGTAACAACTTATGTTTAGGACCAGGAAACTTTGAGAAAAAGGCAGGAGGGAGTAAGCCATCTTTTTCATCCAAGGAAGAAGCAGCCTTGGTGTCAGAGAGGAGAACCACAAGTTAGCAGTGCCCTGTAAAGGGTCTGGCATGTTGAAGGAAGGACTTCTGTTATGTCATTTTCTTTCCTGCTCTGAGACCTCCCATGTTTATGTGAAGGTTTGGAAGGAGTCAAGGTGCAAGGGAGAAGTTTATCAACAGACAAGGAAGGGACATTTGGCACTGATAAAGAACTTGGAAGAGAAATGGGTTCAGCACCATCTTTGGCATGGGGCTTTAAGCACTGAATTATTGCAAAGGCATTGGAGAAAAAATTGAATATTAGTGTATGGAGGATAACCTGAGATTTTCTGTCTATATTACTCATCTTTGTAGAGGGGAGATCTCACCCCTCAAGACTCAAGCTTTCCTGTATTACTCAGCCTTCTCGAGGCTGAAAAAGTGAGATCATATAATCATCAACCAAAGATTTTACCCATGTGCGATCACTCACCCGATACTTCAGTTGTTTAACTGGCATAAGCAAATCTCACATTGTAACAGCCACTTGTTGTTGTGTTTTTTGGGGTAATGGAAACTCAGACCAGTAGGATGCATGTGCAGAGTCACCAACCAGACTCCAAGGAGCGTTTCAGAGAACATTTATGTTTTTATTGAAGATACATTCACTTATATAATAAATGGTAGAGGGTGTAATCATACAGGTCAGTTCTGTTGTGGATTGGTTGAAGCATGCACAGAGGCAGGTGGTTGTAGATTGACTCAAGAGACAGTCCCTGGTTTTGGCCGAGGGTGGAGTCACAACAATGCATGCTGTGCTGAACTCCAGCCCAGTCAAACCTGGCTTTCACATTCAGAATTGGGTTGTTTGATTTTTATTATCTAGTCATAGAAGCTTTTATAAAGTGTATCCTGGATATGTGGTGTGGGGAGCCATGAGCGAGGACGTTTGAGTCATGTCCACCTGGAGACTTCTGCATTCTCTGACTGCCATGCCTTCCTTATGAGCAGGATGAAAACCCACCCTTCCTCTTCTGCCATCAGAATCATCCTATCCTGGGCTACCTCATATACCTTGACTCCTTCCTGTTACTGGATACTATATAAACGCCCTGCTGGGCTTCAATAAACAAGACTTGATCAGACTCCTGTCTTGTCTCCATTTCTCATGTCCCTCCTGCCCTATTTTCTCCCACTCTCCCACCTAGGTACCCACGTTGTTAACCCCATGGGCCGGGGCAAGTGGCGCCAACGTGCGGCTGAGGAATGGGAGAATCCGTGAGGAGATGCCGACCGACATGTAACTTAAAGAGCTGCACAGCTGATAGATAAACAGCTGTCACGGGATCGCGCCCTGGCGAAAAGGCTGAGGAGATAGCCATCGCGGGATTGCACCCTGTGAAAAGGCTGAGGAGATAGCCATTGCGGATCACCAGCTCCACAAAAAGGTTGAGGTAAGTGGTGTGGCATTCACAATGAGACAGGAAATTAGCTCATAAGAAAGATTCATTGTTAGTTTAAAAGATTCACTTAGGACATGAGGAGTAAGGGTTCGCAAAAAAGATTTGATAAAATTTTTTCAATACGTGAAAGAAGTCTGCCCATGGTTACCAGAAGAGGGAACTATCGATGAAAAATGCTGGAAACGTGTCGGTGACTGTCTTAATGACTATTACCGTGTTCTGGGGCCAGAAAAGGTTCCAATTACCTCTTTTTCTTATTGGAATCTCATTAATGAAATTTTAGCTGTCCACTCCATTTTCCCTGATGTTAGACAGCTTTTAAAAGAGAGTAATGCCTACCTTAAAACTGAAAAAGATAAGAATCAGCCCCACTCTGCGGCTGCCAGTCACACCTCTTCCCCTCCCCCCAAACAAGAACAAACAGACCTTATATCCCTCCATAGCGATGACGAGAAAGAGTGTAAAACAAAGCAGTGTAGTCCCCCAAAAAAGAAGGTTGAAGCCCCTAAAAAATCCAATGGCAAAGTAATTGATGCTGGTTCTGAGGCTCCGGCTATGAAGCCCCCTTCTGCCCCACTCTATCCTTCACTGACCGCCTATCAGACTGCAGAAGTTCAGACTGAAACTCTTTCAGATGCACCGCCATCTTCTTTGCCTTCTTCCTCTTCTTTCCCGCCATCTCCTTTAGCTCCACCTCTGCAGCCATCTTTACTGCCTCCATACGTGACCCCCTCCCTTTGTGCTTCCTCTTGCACTCCACCTAAAAACCCTGACTGTTTTCCTGTTGCCTCTGGCCTCCCTCCAACTGATTTGCTTACTGCCCAAGTCAACCAGCTTGAGGCCACACTTCAGTTGGTACAGCGCCGAGATGCTCTTCTTTCACAGATACAAGAGTTAAACCTCCAGGCTTTATCCTGGGAAGAAAACCTTCATGCTCGTGGCATTTATTCAGCATCTCCTAGATCACTGCCTCAAAAACTATCTTCTGCACTTTTTTTCACCCAAACATGAACTTTTTCCTGTGACCGAGCTCCTCCCACCAATTGATCTCTTAACTAATGGACAGTTTAATCCCCTGCAACTGATTAGAGAATACCGAAGTTTAGGCTTCATGACATTAAAAGAACTTAAGACTGTTGTTACCCAGTATGGCCCCCTTGCACCCTTCACTCTTTCTATATTAGAAAATTTAAGTGACCTTTGGTTAACCCCTAATGACTGGTGTCAACTGGCTCATGCCACTCTTTCTGGAGAAGACTTTGTAGTCTGGAAATCAGAATTTGCTGAAAACTGCAGAGATACTGCCCACCATCAGGCTGAGGCAAACCAGAATATTGATTTGCCAGGGTCTCACCGCTGGGTATGGCGGTGTCAGCTGGGCAGAGCAATGGAGTGACAGAGCCAAGGGTCTAGGATGAGAAATAAGTAAAGACAGGACAGCGGGACTTGGAAAGGCTCATCAATCAATACCAAATGAACACCATGTTTATTTAACAGCCTTCTTTTATACATTTCTTAAGTACCGCCCTTGAGCTGACTAGCTTCCTTCACATCTACAGAAAAGAAAAAAGTTAGTGAAAGAACTGGTGGGTGGGGCACACTGACAATATTCTTGATTTAATCTGATATGAGGGTGTGTAAAGGTTCTTAGTTTAATCTGACAAAGACAGTAATTATCCTTGAAGAAAGTAGACAATGTTGGGCTCTGATCCAGAAATCAGGCTGACTTTTTCTCTCCTGCATAGGCAGCCATGACACTGTAGGAAATGGCTCCCAACATTGATTGGACATTTGATATGCTCAATGGCAATAGGCCCTATGATACCAATGAGGCCCAAAGGCTTTATGCCCCAGGGCTCTTCGCACAAATACAGAACACAGCTGTCAGAGCCTGGAGAAGCCTCCCCCAAAAAGGTGCTGCCTCAATGTCTCTAGCAGACATTAGGCAAAAACCAGATGAACCCTACCTTGATTTCATTAGCTGCCTTACCACTGCCACCGAGCGATTGTTCGGCCTGGCTGAGTCTGAAGGCCCACAAGATCAGGTCCAGCAAATTGAAGTTCAAAAGACTATTGACAAGATTATACAAGATCTTACCATCCCTTAGCCTTGCCTAGACTTAAGTTAGATCTTGAAAATCAAAGTTTTTCAATGTTACATTCCACCTTTTACCTGCTTAATATTACCAATCCTACATTAGCTCAAGATTGCTGGCTGTGCATAGCCTTAATGAATCATGCACCGCTGGCTGTCGCCCTTTATAATTATAATTCCTCTCTTCTAACTGCACCCCCGTTTCCCCATTTATTGTACTACCCACCCTGGAAGATAATGCTACACTTATATGCATTCAGGGTCTCCCTTCGTCTACAGTTTCTATAGATGTTGGGTTTTTTACAGTTAACTATACTCAGGTTATTAATAGCACACAGACCTGTGCACCCAAAGATACCGTCTTTGTATGTGGAAACAATATGGCCCACACTTTTCTTCCTCAAAATTGGACAAAACTTTGCCTTATTGCTTCCTTGCTGCCAGATATAGACATTGTCCCAGGAAACCAGCCCATACCCACACCAACTTTTGATACCATCATCCCCCGCCATAAACGCGCGGTACAATTTATCCCCCTCCTGGTCGGCTTGGGGATATCCATGGCAGTGGCCTCCGGGATTGCCAGCCTAGGTGTCTCCCTTACACAATATCATAAGCTGTCCAAACAACTTATCAATGATGTTCAGACATTGTCTGGAACCATTCAAGACCTCCAAGACCAAGTAGATTCCCTAGCTGAAGTAGTTCTCCAAAATAGGAGAAGCCTTGACTTACTAACTGCCAAACAAGGAGGCTTGTGTTTAGTTTTACAGGAAAAGTGTCGCTTTTACACCAATAAGTCTGGGATTGTTCGAGACAAAATAAAAATCTTACAAGAAGATCTACAGAAGAGAAGAAAAGAACTGGCTGATAACCCCTTGTGGTCAGGATTAAATGGCTTTCTTCCTTATCTGCTCCCCTTGTTAGGACCCCTTATAAGCATACTCCTGCTGGCTGCCATCAGGCCCTTTGTTTTCAATAGACTCATGGTGTTTATAAGGTCACAAATAAAGGCTATTCAAGCCAAGCCTATACAGGTTCATTATCATCGTCTTGCGATGGCTGACACAGAGTCTTGCGAACACCTCAGTAGAGGTCAAGGCCAGTGAGCCAAAGATGGGTAAGAAGGACGTGGCCACCCCGAACCTAAAACAGGAGCCTAGCCTTAAACTGCTAGGTAATCCCATGACGTGTCAACAGGGTTTTGCCTACGATCCTCGACCTAAGACAGGCCTAGCCAGTTGTGGGCAAAAACAGTTTCTGTACCAACCTAAGACAGGAATCCTAGCTGAATATTTTGCTCTAGGATTTCTGATGACGGGTAAGGATGGAGAAATATTTGCCCCATCTTTATAATAGAAAAAAGGGGGACCTGTCGGGAGCCATGAGCGAGTACGTTTGAGTCATGTCCACCTGGAGACTTCTGCATTCTCTGAGTGCCATGCTTTCCTTATGAGCAGGATGAAAACCCACCCTTCCCCTTCTGCCATCAGAATCATCCTATCCTGGGCTACCTCATTACCTTGACTCCTTCCTGTTACTGGATACTATATAAACATCCTGCTGGGCTTCAATAAATGAGACTTGATCAGACTCCTGTCTTGTCTCCATTTCTCATGCCCCTCCTGTCCTATTTTCTTCCACTCTCCCACCTAGGTACCCACTTTGTTAACCCCGCGGGCCGGGGCAATGTGGGACTTATGATTTATAAATACTTTCTCCCATTCAGTAGGTTACATTTTCACTCCACTGCAAGCATCCTTGATATCCAAAATGTTAAAATATCCTTAGGTCCTAATTTATTTATTTTCTTGACTACACTTTTGGTGTCAAATGTGAGAAATCACTATCAAGCTCAATACCATGAAGCTTTTCACCCTATTTCATGGTGAGTCTTATAGTTCTAAATTAAATGTCTTACAAATAGGTATTATTCTGAATTAATTTGGGATGTGACATATGGTAAGAGTCCAACTTCTTTCTTTTGCATGTGCATATTTCAACAAGCTTATCTTTTGTGCTTTGAATAGTGTCCTGAAATGCTTGTTGAAAATCACTGAACAGGAACCAGTGCTATTGCTCAATGGTGGAGTGCATGCTTAGCATGTGGAAGGGCCTCTGTTCACTTCCAGCACCCTCCTATAAAATAAATTACTTTAAAAATAAGCCCATTGGTCACGTGTGTAAATGTTCATTTATGAGGTCTCTGTTCTGTTCCATTGGTCCATCTGTCTTTATTCCAGCACCATAATAAGTTACCATAGCTTTGTGTTAAGTTTTTTTTTTAATCTTTATTGGTACATTAAATATACACATCATGATTGCACTCCATAATGGGGATTTGTACCAGTATAAGACACAACTTAATTCTCATTTTTTCCCATAGCCCTACCCACCCTACACCCCCCATATACATAAAATTTGTTTCTTTACTTTTTTTGTTACAATCTCAACATTTTCCCCCTTCACCCTATTTTACATTGAGCATTTTCTATTTCACAATACATAACATACAATGCTAGGACTTGATGTGTTAAGTTTTTAAACCAAGAAATATGAGTCCTGCAACTTTGTTCTTATTTCTCAAGATTGTTTTGGTTCTGCAGGGTCTGTCAAGAGCTATGAACTTTAGCATTGATTTTTCTATTTCTTCAAGACAATCTGGGATAATTTATATAAAGATTGCATTTAATCTGTGGATTGCTTTAAGGTTGCTGGAAATCTCAGCAATGCTGTCTTACAACACATGAACATGAAATGTCTTTCCATTTATGTCTATCTTGTTTAATTTCTTTTAGTGATGTTTTATAGTTTTTCATGTGTTGGTATTAGGATTCCTTTTATATTAATGGAGAATTAAAGTTCTCTTTTCCATCATTTTTAGCTTCTTTATGTTCTGTCACTGACTTTGTTCATATGTTCATTTACCTTTCGCTGATATTTATGTCTTGCTTGCTGTAGCTAATAACTCAAAATCCATCCTTTGGTAGTTTTATTGGTTATTTGAAAGGCAGATACTTTGCCACTAATATGAAAATGGAGAAATTCTCTCCATAAATTCTTGATGGATTATCTAGTTACATTTTACTCTATATGTTCTTGTTCTCCTTTGTGTGTTTGTTTTGGGAGATGGCCCTGGAATTGAACCCAGGCTATCTTGCACACTAGGCGTTGGACCACAGGGTTACCTCCCCAATTCCAACTTTATTTCTTATTGGTAAGTGTTTTGTATAAGGTGAGGATTTCATGTAGATAAACATGTATGTACCCACTCATTCCAAATAAATTCTGTTAATGCTTTTGATCTAGGATACATAAAGAATTTCCATAAATCTTTTTAAAGGGAATGAGATATGAAACCTCAAAGGAAAATGACAAATTGAGGCAAATGACTTGAAGAAGGGATTAACCCAGTGACTAGTAAACCCAGAAGAGATATTCAGTCTCATTAATATCAGAAATTACCAGTAGGAGGCCAGGGATTTAGCTCAAGTTGCACTGCATCTACCTTTGAAGCACAAGGGCCCAAGCTCAATTTCTGGTACCACCAAAAATAAAAATAAATAAAATAAAAACAGAAATTACCAATAAGGATCACAATTTCAAGCCTAGACTGGGTAACGTAGCCATTAAGCAATACCCTACCTAAAAATAAGAAATATCAAAGGACTGGGAAGGTAGCTCAGTATGAAGGGCTGGATTTTATCCTCAGTACCACAAACAAAGAAAAGCCCATGGTGAATATAAAGCCAGGAGTAAGATTGTATCTCACTGTTATGACTCTGAGGCAAAAAAACAAACAGTATCATGACACCGAACATTAAAGAGCACATGGGGAGCGAACAGGCAGTGCTGGTGAGATTACAAATGAGCACACTGAGTCAGGAAAATAAGTAAGAAATACACGATGTGGTGAGATCAAGAGCACTCCTGGAAATATACTCCATAGAACCTCTCACAGGGCCACACAGGGAGAAATGTGCATGTACATTAAAGATAGAGAAGCACAGGCAACAAACTGTGATACTTCAGGTGAACTGAAGTGTGCATCCGGGTACTTCAACATACGGAGCCTACCCAAAACAAGATCGATGGTAGAAAGCACCATGGACCATATGCAAAAACAAGTTATACAAAGGAAATTCCAATTCATGACTGTCTAGGCAATGGATTAACCCAGGAAGTGGGGATTAGACCTGCGAGCAGAAAGAGACAGTCGGTGAGGACTGTCCTGTGTGATGGACAGGCTTTTCCTTCATTACTCTTAAGGTGCAGATGACTGTCTGACTGTTAATTGCTCATATTTTTCTTGATCTTTTTTGATCTCTTTCTTTTTATTCCTGAAATGGAAATAACAGATGAGCTTCGTTCACACAAATTTTGTGTTTTCTTAAGCTGAAGTTTTGTCATGATATGTGCACAATTGTTCTTTCTTTCCATGAGTTTAACAGTAAACCTCTACTGTTTCAAATAAATTCAAAACAATATTTTAAGTTATTCTCTAAAGCAAAGTGATTGCAATTACAGTGACAATTCATTATAATTATTAATGAACTTAGGATTAAATCACCCATTAGTACAGATGTAGAACTTCCTATAAATTTCTAAATTGCTGCACATATTCCCTGATAGGTCTGAAAATTTCCAGCTAAATTTAAGAAAACATGGAAGGGAAAGAAAGAGAAAAGAAGGAAAGATAGAATGAAAAACAAACAGTACTCCAGAGAGCTGGAGCAGTCAAATGTTTTTAAAGAGTAGATAAAAGTAGGTAACTTGCCTTGCACCATGGCTCCCCTGTAAATTCAGCACTCGGGAGGCAGAGGTTGGAGGATTGCCATGAATTCGAATGTAGCCCAGGCTACACAGAGTTAAGAGCCAGCCTAAACTACAATGTGAGACTTATCTTAAAAAAATAAAAGAAGGGCCAGGGATTTAGCTCAGTGGTTCCAGTGCCTGCCTTCCAAGTAACCACATACAACAAAGCCGGGAGTGGAGACTCACACCCACCAGCAATCAGAATTACATACCATAGTGCTGGCGTGGTGCCTTATGCCTGTAATCCCAGCATTTGGGAGGCAGAGGCAGGAGGGTTGCTGTGAGTTCAAGGCTGAGCTCAGGGCCAGCCTGAATTACAAAAGTGAGATGCTGTCTCTCAAAAAAAAAAAAAAAAAAAAAAAGTAAACATAAATCTATGCAATGTTACATGTATACTTTTAAGGTTGTTGTACCTTTATTTATTGTTCATAGTACATTAAAGTTGTCAAAGTACTTTTCTAGTTTTTTTAAAATAGAAAGTGAACTTTCTGAATGAAAATCTTGTGTTTAATTTTCATTATTTGTCTCAAAGGAAACTGGTAGGCAGAATTCTAAGAAAAAATGATAAGAATAAAAAAGGCATTGAAAATAGTTGAGAGGTTATTGTTAATCAGATTTGGTGCTCTCAACTAAACCTTTGAACTGGGCTGCAGACCTGCTCACAACCAAATTCAAGTTGACCTTTGAGACATTATTAATTTATGCAGAATTTGGAAACAAAGGACCCATTTCACTTGTTACCCATAAATGGACACACACCATTCCTTTCTTGGAAGACACTTTAACCTTCATCAGCAACAATCATAATTCCTAACAAGTGATGAAAATTTCAACTTTCCTTTGTGGTTTGAAACTATAAATACAGCCAAATTGTGTAAAAGCTCAGAAGGGATTTTCAAGACTGTTTCAACCTTTGTTTTCCTGGATTATCATCCTGGTTAGCTTTAAATAATTCTAATTTTCTGTATTCCTGAATATTTATTGTAGGGCAATATTTCAAAGATCCATAATTTGTAGACTACAAAGTTTAAGAGACTGAATATGATGAGCTACCATATCCATGATTGCTTATCTTTATGGCACTTCAAGAAAGGGGGGTTATTGTTCAGGAAGGGTGCGTATGAGGCTCGAATTGTGTGTGTCTTTTACATTAGGCCAGAAAGCTGCACACAGGTTGGAGCTTCCAACCCCAGGGAGAAGCCGGTGCTAGGAATCTTCCTGCCAGCCTTGACGGGTGGCTGTGACAAAGAAGCTTGTGAAAAGAGCCCGTGTGAACAGCAGGATCTGTATGTGGAGCGTGGCTCTCACAGAAAACAGTTGTCTCGGTCACTCAGCTGTGAGAAATGCAGTTTTGTCAAGAGCCTAAGTGAGCTAACGAGCAGTTTCTTCTCCTCAGCCTTCAGTGAGTGTGTAGCCAGATGACAACCTGAATGAGATCATGGACAACCATGCTAGAAAAACTGTGTAATAATTAATTTGCAATGTCTTAAATTACTAGGTTTATGGTACTTTGTTATCTAGTGTACTAGCTAGCTTTCCATCACCATAAGAAAAGCCTGACATTACCAGCTGACAAAGCAATGTTTTTTTGACTCACTGTTTTCATGGTTTCAATCCATGGTTAGTCAACCCTGTTATTTCTGAGCCCAGGGAGAGACAGCACAGCATGGGGGCAACATATACCAAACACTGAACTTCATGGCTGGAAACTGAAAGGAGAGGAAGAAAAGATGGAGTCTCACAGTCCCCTCAGGGACATACTCTCATTAGGCTCCCCCTCTTAAAGTTCCACCACTTCTCAAAGGCACCAGCTTGGGGAATGTGGGCCTTTGGGATTATTCCAGAATTAAATCACACTGCACAGAAGTGGAAAACTGCCACAGTTCAGCTCCAGAGCACCCCCTGAAGGCCACAGCCCTAAAGGTTTGGGCCCAACCTGTAATTTTATTATCTCATGAATTCTGTCAGAATGATAAAAGACTAACAAACAAAAGTAATAGAAGTTTTGGTTATAGGAATGGAATGCTACCATTACAAGAGCCCCTCCTTGTCCAAAGATGTGTCCTGAGACTCCTAGTGGATGCCTGATACCATGGACAACAATTTCCTCTACACATAAATACTGTAATGTTTAATGCATAAATTACACAAGAAGAGATTAGCAAAAATAGTAACAAAATAGAGCAATTATAATGCATTATAATTATAATAAACATCTGTGAATGCAGTTTCTCAAAATATCTTACATTTTTACCTTTTTTACAATTTCCCTTTGGTATGTCCCAATTACTGTCATTACTATGCTTGTATTTATGAGTTCTTATTAAGTAAAATACAGGATACTTGAATATAACCCATGCGATACTGCAATTATCGGTCTAACAACTGAGACAACTACTATAAGCCTAACAGGCGGCAGTGTGTACAGCATGGTGACAATGGATACAGGGGTGCTTCCTGTTCCTGATGCAGTGGAGCAGGACAGTGTGGGACATCATCATGAAACTCAGAAGGCTGAGCAATACAATTTTTATCCATCCTTTCTTTAGGGAGTTTTCTATTTGAATTTTTGGAGCCAAAGCTGAACAAGAGTAACTGAAACTATGGAAACAAAACCAAAGATGAGTATGGGGGCTGAAACCTGTCAGTGATTTGGAGCTGAAAGGCAGGAATAAATTCCAAGAATGTTGAGGAACATTACCCAGAAATGTAGATCACCTTAAAGGAACATTAATCTCCTTGGACAGACTGGGAATAGAAATCTGGACTTCAAGGGGGCTATCAATGAAGACTCGGAAGGAAGTGAGGTGTGTGTTCTTGGGAATGGGCGAAAGGAAATCTTAAAGACAGCATGGCAGGAACTGTGCATTGCAACTGTGTGGCTGGAAAGCGGTCAGTGGCATATTGACATGGATGGCTGGTATTTACTTAAATTTTTTTTTCTATAAAGTTGAGAATTGTGGTACATGACTATAATCTCATTATTCAGGAGACAGAGAAAGGAGAAATCCAAGTCTGAACCCTCTGTGGGATGCTTAATGAATTCCAGTCCAGCATATATGACATAGTGAAGACCCAACTTAGAAAACAACAAAACCAGTTGGGCATGCTGTTGCACGCTTGTCATCTCAGCACTGAGGAGGCTGAGACAGAAAGATTAATACAAATTTGAGGCCAATTTAGAACACATAATGAGACCTTATCTTAGAAAACACAACAGGGAAAACAACAAAACAAATTTTTAAACAACTACTTTTTATTCTTTCATTGTTCTAGAGCTACAAAATAAAAAATGAGAGTATCAATGAGCTGTGCTTTGTATAAAATCTCTCCAGAA
>PVIR01020333.1:0-30745 GCA_004026965.1 Petromus typicus
TCCTCCTGCCTCTGCCTCCCGAGTGCTGGGATTACAGGCGTGAGCCACCACGCCCGGCACTGTGGTATGTGGTACTGGTTGCTGCTGGGTGTGGGTCTCCACACCCAGTATTGTTATGTGGTTACCGGGGAATCGAACCCGGGTCCTTGCGCTTGCGAGACAGGCGCCGGAACCACTGAGCTAACTCCCCGGCCCACATTCTCCATCTTTTATATCCCCTATATAAAAGATGACTTCCCATAAATCTACAAAACCACCTGATACATTTTTTACCCTTAATCCCTCCTTTCCTTCATCTATCTTCCATCCTCTCCACCCTCCTCTTTAGGGGAAAACTGGTTTGAAAAATACTCTGCAGTACACCACCCATTCCCTCCTCATGCCTTCACATCTTTACCCCTCACGCTGTGACTCCATGTCGTGAGAGGTCACCCTTGCCTTCTGTGTGACACCATAAATGAGTCCCTACTTGAAATTCCCCACCCTGCTGGCTGTTGCTGCACACAGCGTCTCATTCTGCTCCATTTCCTTTATGTGTGCCTTACTCCTACCCATCGTAGGCATTTTGTGGGCTCTATCTTCTGTCCTTTGGTAGTTCTACATCCCTTCCCTCAGCATCTCTATTTACTCCTTTCATTTCAGCCACTGGGTATAGCCAAGACTCTAAAGTCTTTATGTTAAGGGCTCCCAGTCCAAGACTTGTGGTCTCAGTCTCTCCCTACATCTTTGTGTGTATGTGAGACAGAGTCTCACTATGTAGTCCAGGCTGCCCTTCATCTCACTCTGGAGCCCAGGCTGTCTTCAGACTCATAGCAATCCTCCTCCTTTAGACTCCCATATACTGGGATTATAGGTGTACACTTGCATCTCAAGGAAACATAGACTTCTTTTCCTGTGTTCTTGACAATTCTCCAGTTTCACTGTGTCAGAGCACAGCTGACCTCCTGACCTACCTGTCAGATTATCTTATTTCCCTTAAAGCCTTGTGTTTTTTTTGTAACAACCACACTGTCTGTCCAGCCACCAGGCTGTCAGATCTCAACACTCATCTCTTCATTCAGCTCTTCCATAGTCCTGTAAAGTCTACCCGAGTCCTCCCTTCCAACTCTTCCTTTCTGTTCCTGCAGAGCATTGTCAAAGATTCTGTCCACGTTGGGGTTTATATCACTCTCCAGCCCCTCTCTGTGACAGTTGTTTTTGTCACTTTTCTCATTGCTCGGACACAGAATCCTACACCCATAACTTAAAGGAGGAGGACAGGTTTATTCTGGCCCATTGGCTTCAACATTTCATCCCTGGTCAGCTCGCTCCAGGGCAGGAAGGACATAGTGGGAGAAAGATGCTCATGTCATGGAGACCCGAAGCAGAGACCCAAGGGTAGAGGCAGAAAGAGGGACATATTCTTCCAGGTCACACTCCCCGGTGACCACCTCTAACCAGGTACCACCTCCTGACAGCACACTCGGCTGCTGAACCCATTGGTTGATGAATCCACCGATGAGTATAATGTTCTGATGATCCAGTCCCCTCCCCAAAACTTACTTCTGAGTACATGAGAATCCAGGGCAGGTGGAGAGGGATCCCAGATCTACACCAGAGGGATGAAAGACTTCAGGTTCCTCTGGAGGCCACCCAGTAATCCACCTTACAGCATGACAGGGTACAGGTACGTGGGAAGGCAGCACCCGGTTGGTGACTAAGCTGACTCCCAGCCATGCAGATAGCAAGGAGAACATTGGTCCTTCCCTCCGCACATGGGTTTGCTTGTCTGTAAACTTTGCCCTGTGCCTTCTCATTCTCCTGTCTTTCCTGTGTTTGGTACAAAGCCATTCTGACTCTTTCTGCTCCAGGAATTCAGACTCCTGAGAAGACCCAAGTGGTGGCTTGGATCTGTACCAGTTTTCAGGCTCATTCTGACCTTATATTGCTTAATACGATGTTATTGTGAAATGAAAAGAAACATTGCTTTTCCAACACATATTTAAATCCTTTGTAAGTTAATCTCCTCTCCTGTCTCTTCAGTTTAGAAATGCTACCCTTCAATTCAGCCCTGCTTCTTTGGCAGTATTTTTTTAAAAATCTTTTTCAGCACTTCAGGGATTTTTTTCTGTAGGTGTTAGAAAAATCTAGATTCCAATTAACTTGCTGCTGATTGCTTTGTAAATCTTGGTGAGTCAGGGCTTGTTCATAAACAACGATGAGAATTTTAAAGTTTTCTGAGTCTGGTGATACATGAGCAGAATTCAGATGAACTCATTAGAATGTATAGTTGCTGCACTTGTATAAATGGCTTGAAGGGGAAAGCTGTAAATAAATCTAGGGCTTTCTAGTTTGGGTTGTGGTGTTCAAGGGCAACTGTTGTATTTTTTACGTATGTGAAAAACTACTTTAGAAAATTTCTTGAAATCTCTGTTGATCTCAGACTTATATTTTTGGGCCTTAAGCAAAAGAAGGAAGAAGGGAAAGGAAGGGAAGAAAGAAAGAAAGAACAGAAAAGAAAGAGAGAAAGACTATAAAAATTCCACAGTTAAAAAACTGAGCTCCTATCAGGAATTTGATCAACAAAGACTAGGTAAATAGTAGGATGGGAAAAGTATCCAACAATTCTGCTGTTTGTGCCTTCTAATTATACAGTGAGGAAATAGAAGATGTCACAAGAGCATGCACTTCAATAAACATTTGCCCGAGAAGGTATTTAAGAATCCACAGAAATGTCCCTAAAGGCCTCTAAAAAGCCTTCTGTGTGGAGCAGATTCTGATTATAAAACATTTTCTGCATGTCTCACCCTCTTTTATAGGCATTGTCATTACTGCATGTGAGTTTGGGGTTTTATTTTGCTTTTGCTTCTGCTGTAAACCTCTGAGCTGCATTCGGAAGTAGTCAAATTGTGACTACTGTGCCAATTGGCTTTCAAGTATCACCAGCACCAGGGTTGGGCAGGCAGAGTCTTGCCCCATTTCTTTGAAGAAGAGGCTTCTCCTCCGTTTCACCTGCTAATAAACTTCCTCACTTTCCACCCCAAACTTTCTATAAACTCTTGTGCTTCCCTGTACAAACCGTCTTATCTTACCACCAGCAGGGTGACTGAGGTAGATGAGAAGTTTTCTCTTTTTCAATGTGGCGGGTGGAGGTGGGGTGGGGGTGGGTGGGGCGGGGATGGGGACCAGGCTTTCTGGGATACATTCTGGCTTGCCTTGTCCACAGTAGTATTTTAAAAGACTGAAGGAATATCAGCCATGTTCTTATCCAGAAGTGAAAGGACAGGGAAAAATACCAGTAAGTCTAGTAGTAGGATAACAATGTTGTTGAAATGCTTAAATGAAAAAAGAAATACAGTTGACTTACTGTGGTCACTCTGTCCCAAATAAATGAATTTAGACTTTAATACAGTGTGTTGATTAGAGAGCAAATAACAAAATCCCAAAGTATTGTCCTTAGTGTCTTGACTACTAAGTATTCCACTGTGAGCATGATTATTGGTATGGAAATATTTAAACTTGGAAAGTGCAGGCTAGAGTCTGGGAATAAGTTGATCCCTGTAACTACTTTCATGGGTGAACGGTTTGACAGAGTTATCCTTTAGTAGATAGTTGGATGTCTGTACTGTGGGGAGATATTACGCTTTCTGTGTTGTTGGGCAACAGGCTGTTCCTTTTGCCAGAACCAGTAGACATTTGATAGAAAGATCTTCAAAATGTATCTGGGCAGGAAATTATGAAAAGGTTCAACTCCCCAGTTATGACACTTTTAACTGGATTACATCAGACAGCACTGGTTCTGATGAGGGCAGATGTGTTTATTGTCTAAGGGCAGCACTGGAGATGATGGTCATACAAACTCCAAAGACTCTTCCTCTGGGAGCATTTATCTTATACCATCAGTACTTGAAGGCTCATGGTGAACCCTGGCTGCATAATCCTTGGGTTGAATTTTAGTGCTGTCACCTGCCAACTCTGTGTCACTGTGCAATCCCTGAACCTTTTAACATTCAGTGAAACTTCCTGGAAACACATTTAAAGAGCTATCATATGCAAAAAAGATTATATACATAGAGTGGTCAGCACTGTGTGGACAGACAGTAAGAGGTCAACAGGTGGCACCTATTGACACCACCATTATCCTGATGTCTGTAATGTATGTGTATTTTCCTCTTTAAAGACATCGCTGGTGCATAGGTAATCACATCATCACAGCCAGCTTGTAAAATGAAAGGAATCTCTCCCAAATCAAGTAATTGACTATTATGGCTCATGTCTAAATGTTCCTGTAGAGCCTAGAGTGCATGATGCTGGGTTGATTCATGGTGTGATGCTAGAATCAAGGGCACTAGCATTAAGTCTGTGAGCACTACCTGCCATAGGTTGTCTGGATAAGATATAAGGGACAGAAAGCGCTGTGATCATTCCTTGTTTCTTTGTTGACTTCTGCCCACCATAAACTGCTCCTCTAACACACCACCCTCCCTTGGAACCAGCGGACTATGGACTAAAGCCTCTGCAAACCGTGAGCTAAATAAATCTTTCCTCCTTTAACTTTGAGTGTTGAGCATTTTGTCTCAGCAGAGACAAGTAACCAAGATATTAGCCCAGATATTTGCAGGTGAGTTTTAAATTTTTCCTACACAAAATGGCAGAAATAAATTACTTTCAGTGAGAAACGACAAAAAAGAGAGAATGTTTTCCCCCTATTGTCTTGAATCATACAGTTCACCAAGAAACTCTGGGGAACCCTATAAACCTGCCAACTAGTGGCTTGAAATCAGCTTCATTTTGGAGAAGAGCCCCACCCTTCCCAACCCCTCAGAATAAACCAATACTGCTTATAGCTTCCCTGCTCAGTCCTGTGCCTACTTTCTGCCTATAAAGCACCCACCTCCAAGGCAGGTTTTCTACCAAGAGAGGATCAGCTTTCTTGTTGTTGTCTTTGGCAGCATCAAATGCTTTATTGTTTTCTTTTCACTTTTATTAGTACCTGTTTGCAGTTCTCAGTGTTTACATTGCTTGCGTGGAGTTGGTATGTGTGCATAACTCATCTCAATTCCTTTTTCAGCCCTCTTTTCCTTCCATCTTTCACTTCCCTTCCCATTTGAGATGTGTCTCTCTGTTTCCTATGATCTGTTTTTTTTAATTTACTCTTTATTTCTAATTTGGGTTTCTCACATAAGAGAAACTATGCCCTATTTAATCTTATAAACTTGATCTATTTGTAGGAAAATGAAAGCACTTTGAGACCATGATGTTAAGCATCAGCTTTTATCACTCAGATCCTGTGGTCCTTCTTCTATGGTGACAACAAAACATTTTTGTTCATTTCCTCATTCTTGTACAAACATTCAGAAAATTTACCCCCAGGGACCTCCTGTCATTTTAAATCAGAAGTCCTGGGCTCCTTAGCAATCCCCTTCATTCCATTCCAGAGCTAAGGACCTTTGGAACTGAGCTTCTACTTTGTTTTAGTCCTGAGAAAATTACAGGGCAGAGTGATTAAGCGACTTATCCCAGGCTAGCAAGTAATAAAAATAATGGCTAATATTTGTTGAGTGGTTCTTTCATGCCAAAAGCTGTCTGTGTAATTGTATATAGGTTTCAGTTGTTCTTCAGGACAAGTGTGAGGATAGGTAGCACTCTTTCTTGCATTTTTACAGAGGATAAAGAGCATAAAGCACAGTGAGCTGCCCAAGATGTGGGCGCTGGAGCTGGAAGTCAGGGCCCCGACTTCTAAGCTATTCTCAGCCATTCAGAGGCCCCGTCATGCACCGACTCTGCTGGCAGAACTGGGAATGGAACTCAGGTCTGAGCAGCTTACAGCTTTCTGCATCCTATGTAAATATTGCTCTAGGCCGTTACAGTGAAAGATAAAGGCATGCTTGTCTGAAGCTCGGGAACATTTATTCAGTAAATATTTAGGAAGCTTATAATAGAGTTAAAGGTCCGTGCCTGGTTCTTTGGGGGAATAAAAAAGGAGATATGATCCCTGCTTTATCCCCAATTAAATCAATGTATCTTCTTGAAATAGTGAAGCAATATCCACAGAGTTGATGCGACTCAGGTCCATGCCCATTATAAGCCCTTATGAGTCCTTAGCAGACCTGAAGTGCTTGAAGGCTGAATTGAAAAGAAATACAACAATATATAAGTAAGGAATTGTTCAGATTAAATGTTGAGTCAGTGGTGAAAATAAAGTAATAGTACTGTCAGTATCTAAGAGTTTGCAGAGTCCTGCAGCAAATTTATATTCTGCTTGCTGCTGTTCTTCTAAGCTAGGCTCAGCCATTCAAGCTATGATTTCCTTGGGTTATGCGTGGTTATTTGAGACACTCCACCATAGGCTAGCACCTAAGGGAGGAAGACTGGATGCAATTCAGTTCCTAGCATGCTTTCTCTACCTGTTTCACACTGATGTTTATCTGATGTCTACTTTCATTGTTTCAAATGCAGTTTTATAGTTTTCAGATTTTCTTTGGTGTCCTAGTAAAAATAGTGCTGAGCATTAATATCTTTAAGAATTCTAAGATATTTCACACGGTCGTTGTGCCTATTACCACTGGTATGCTTGGAGTAGAGAATGCTTAGATCTCCAAATCCCGGATTGTTGTGTTGAGAAAAGAGTTAGGCATTTGTTCCTGGTCTTGGGACAGACTCAGGGTGTATATGGTAGGAAATAAAGATATCATTTCAGCTTCCTCTGTGCTATGCTGAGTCTGCCCAGAGCAGCTGTCACATTCCACCTTGTGCCTGTCATCTGACCACGTCTAAGATGATAATGAGAACAACTCTAAGCAACTAACATTTGGTGACTGTGGTGCCCTAGGCATGGGACTAGCTTCTTAGGAATTTCATATTTAGTCATCATGATCAGATTACCGTGTAGATGTGTTTTATGCCTGGAAACTTGACCAGCATCACAAAACAAGTAAGACAGAGCCAGGATCCAAACTGCCTCTCCATCTATGAGCTCTGGCCCATCAACACGTGGGAACACTGAGGTTCGTGGAATGTGCATGGAAGCAACTGTGAGCCTTCAGCGGGTGGAGAAAAGTCTGGGCATAGATAAGAGGACATATCAAAATATTAAGGAGGACTTGATGGAAAAGAGCCTCTGTGTGATATAGGCAGTTTTGTGGAGGTAGATTTAACACTGATGGGAAGAGATTGGGAGCAGCATGATGATGCTACATTGAACGGTTGTCTTTGGTAACAGCATTAGCCAGCTTTGCCTGCCTGTGCAAATACCTGACAGCGTGGGTGTGGCAGGGAGAAGCTGCTCGCCTCATCCCAACCAGGAAGTGGAGGAAGCGAGAAGGCGTGGAGGACACATAGACCTTTCAAGCTCCCCATGATCCACTTCAACTAACTAAGTCCCCTTTCCTAATAACCCATCCAGCTTTGAGCTTATCAGTGGCTCAGTCCATTGATGAGGTTGGCACCTTCCCAATCCAGTCACTCTCCAGGCACCTCTCAGGCAATCAGGTTGACAACCAAGGGTAACTCTCACTGTACCTAGGTGAGGCAGTGTGCCAACTTACTAGATATTGGCAATGATTTTGTGATGTAAATGTACATCAGAATGCCACTCTGTGTACTTCACATGAGCACAACTTTGTCAATTATACCTGAACACAGATGGAAATAAAAGAATACGATTAATTTGGTAGAGAAAAAAGTTTTCTGTCATATTCAAAGGTATCCAAAGATGGGCTCAGGGGTGTCAGAAAGCAGCCACTTCCTTATTATTGAAGCCCTTCAGGCTGATGCTGGGCAGCTCTGTGGCAAGGATGGAATCACTGCCCATCCTACTATTCTTTAATTCCAACCAGTAATGCTTTCCTCAGTGTCCTTAAGTATCTGCTGGGAGCATTCTTCTACATACTCAGTCTCCTCAATTCTCAAGCCTGTTTTTCCTTTCAGAATTTTCAGGGAACTGCCAAAAGGTCTGTAGTGGTGCAGCACAAAGTAGATAACAGTAGAGGGACAGACTAAAACAGGATGAGTTAACAGGAAAGTTTGCTTGTGTTTGGAGCCTGTCTCTGCCTCTTGCTGTGTATGCCTGCCAAAGTTACTTCACCTCTCTGTGCCTTGGTTTCCTCATTTGTTATGCTGTGAATACTATACTGGAGTTTGGCCTGAGTACTCATCATTGATTGGTTCTGGGATACGTGATGTGTTCCAGAAATGCTGAGTATCAAGTGAAAATAGTAGCAAGTCACTAAAAGTTCTCATTTGTGGGTTGAGGGCCAAATAACAAGTGCCAGGACAAAGTTGTGATGTCAGAATGCGTCCAGAGCCAGGTTCGAGGGGTTTCAAAGTAGTTGAGTACCTGCTTCCCTGTCTCTAGAGCTCCTTTCCGACGACTATTGTTAGTCCCTGGTTATGACATACAAAGATTACACTCCTTGAGGGTAGTTGGTATCAGGAGGGAAGGGGAAAAGAGAAACTCAAGAGATGTTCAGTATAGAGACCACATGTGGATATCATGGACTCCAAACATGAATGAACGAAACAAAGTAGTTAACCCAGCAGTGTATACTTGTCTCCAAATGTATGTGTTTTCAAGATTAATGAATTAATGCATTCAAAGGACAGTGTTTGGCATGTTTCAGATGCTCAGTTAATGTTAGCATTGGCTTTATAGTCATGATGGCGTTTTTGGTTTGCTCTCAGCCAAATACATGAAGCAGTTATTGAAAAATGATCATGACAAGATCAAGAGTGGCAGCAATCAGTAGTCGGTAGTTGAGGCATAGTTAAATTCCAGAGCATCACTATCTAACTACTTTTATGTACTTTAGTCAGTTACTAGGTTAAAAGACATACCTGAGTTATCTTGTTTATTCCCCCAGAAAACCTGGCAGGTTAAGTATTATTTCATTTTACAGATGTAGAATGGCCGACTAGACAAATAGATAGTTTATTCAGTATTACCAGTAAATTCCAAAAAAAAGCGTGATTTGAATCCAGGTCTTTGTTCACCTTTGGAGTTATTTGAGTAGTTGTGCAGTAGTCATATGGTGGCCCTTTTGTAAGTGCTGCAGTTAAAGAGCATCAGAAATTATTACAAGTTTGCATTGCTTCCTAGGCAAAGGTCCTTAAATTCTGCAGCTTTGATATTTACTTTAGCATGGGCAGTAAGATGACATTTGCAGCATAAATAGTCAGTACAATCTAGTATTTACACCAAAAGTGACAGTGTCCCAACAGTCTCACCACAAAGAAAGCTCTCATCATATTATAATAAATCATGTAGTCTGAAGATAACTTGAAAGCAAAGTAATTATCAAGATCCAGGCTTGGGTCTGCTAATATTATATGCAGCTGGACACACAACAGATGCACAGCAAGAATTGTCACTGTCCTTTGCAAGGGAGTGTCATGTTTTAGCCACATGAACACTGACTTTGTGTGTTCAAGACTATGGTGACATAATGTCCTGCTTATTTTTGGATCTAAATTTTTTTCAAACACTGTTACTAGAAAAATACTCTAAAATAGATTATTTCTTCTGGCTTTCCTTCAGAAAGACTGAGTGAGAAAAGTCTGATGCTGCTAAAATGGGCCAAAACATTCATGAAATGTCTGTGAATTCTGTAGGATAAAGTTGAATATAAATTTTCTTCTTTGTCATAAAATAATGTGTGGCTGCAAGTCTAGGTGTTGGCAGTTCCTATGAATAGTGATTGCTGAAAGAGGTTGCTTGACTATGAAATTGATTGCATGGATAAACATTTTAAAGTATTTTCTCAAATCCTAGTTCTCTCAACTATGTTATTTACCTCCCTATTTAAGTTATGCTGCTTGTCTCTGTTCATTAGAAATCTCATTATATTTTATTCTATTTTTGTCTATTGTGTTTATGTTTCCAGTTTTTCATCTTGTTTACTTTTCCATTGTGGTACAATGGAACTATACACAGAATGTAATACAGAACTATTCTGTGTAACTAAAAGAACTATTTTATATTTCTTCATGGTATGCTAAGTAGAAATTATCAAGCAGAACAAATCAAAAACTGACTTTATAGGTGTCTGAGTCCAAATCAGCATAGACATTGTTTAATAGTTGTCCTTGTTTCTCATGACTAATAATGCTGTCATTACCATTATCCCTGTTGAGAGACGTGGGAGTTAAACCAGATGCATATCAAAAGCCTCACTTTCTTAATGATAAGAGCGAAGTTGAAAACTGAAGCTTGCTCAGCTTCCGTGCTATCCTGGGAGCTCGGGTTGGAGACTTGGATGTGATGATCTCTAGCAATGGGACAATTTCTAGGTCGAGTTATGTAGGTAGAGAAAACATCCAAGTAAGTGTAGTGGTGACTACCAGCCCCTTCTATCAGGAAGGTGGCTTTGAGTTTCACTGTCACGTACCCTTTTTCCATACCAGTTATACCAATAAATTGCAAATTGGTCAGAAAATAGAAGGCAAGAGAGAAATAGTCCAATATTTATTGGCTTGGCTGAGGCTAGTGAAGACCACTAACTGAGAAAGCAACAATAATCTATGTAAAAGTTTTCTGGATTTCACTGGTATAGTCACTGCATGAAAATAAACATTTTTATGTGATTCTGTCTGTCTGTGTTTTTATAAGTGGCACTGTCAGGGGTACAGCATGCATCAATTTTTTTATCCTTCCTTTCCACATGACCTTTATCATAAGGATACCCCCCGTATTAAATGTTCTTTGCAAACATTGTTTTTATGGCTGTATAACTTTTTCTTCATAGGGAGGTACAATAAATCATTTCAATACTTTTTTTTTTTTTTTAGGTTTTTGAGACAGGGTCTCCCTTTGTAGTTCAGGCTGGCCCTGAGCTCAGCCTCAAACTCAAATCACAGCAATCCTCCTGCCTCTGCCTCCTGAGTGCTGGGATTATAGGCGTGAGCCACCATGCCTGGCACTGTGGTATGTGGTACTAATTGCTGCTGGGCATGAGTCTCCATGCCCAGTATTGTATGTGGTTACCAAGGATTGAACCTGGGTCTTTGCAGTTGCAAGACATGCACCGGAACCACTGAGCTAAATCCCCAGCCCTTCAATACATTTCTTTTTTTTTTTTTTAGGTTTTTTGAGACAGGGTCTCACTTTGTAGTTCAGGCTGGCCCTGAGCTCAGCCTCAAACTCACAGCACAGCAGTCCTCCTGCCTCTGCCTCCCAATTTCAGGGATTACAGGCGTGAGCCACCATGCCCGGCACTTGGTATGTGGTACTGGTTGCTGCTGGGCGTGAGTCTCCACACCCACTATGGTATGTGGTTACTGGGGATCAAAACCCAGGTCCTTGCGCTTCCAAGACAGGCACTGGAACCACTGAGCTAAATCCCCGGCCTCAATACATTTCTTTAAGGCAGTATTTGGGTTGTTTGTGTTTTGTAAGCTATTGTAAGTCAGCTTATGATGAAAAATCATGTACATAAATCTTCTTTTTTCCTGGCCAATGTTTTAGAAAAATTTACAATAGTGAAATTGTGAAATCAAAGAAAACCCACATTTCTAAGGTTTTTGAGACATATGGTCAAGTTTCCCTCCAAAAAGTGTAATACACATTTTGCATGTGCCACACGGAAGAATGCTTGACTTTAAAAGCTAATATTAAGGTGTTAGCTTTAAGGACTATTTTAAAAGTTCTGAGTTTGGACTTTTGAATTAAGCTCTCATCTATAATATAGTGAAGAAGACAGGCTCCCTTATATGCCATCTGTGAAGGAATTTGTACCAAATTATCCAAATGGACCTCTTTTTATTATAAAGCAAACCTAAGAAGCAGGAAATACCATGGATTTTGTTGCACTAGTTTTATTCCAGCCACAGCTTAAGTATAGAATCAGGTGGGATCTGGCAGAGGTCATCAAGTAAAAATTCCAAAGAGACCCAATGTGCTGGGCACATGTGGAAGACTGCTCCGGATTTGACTAATGTTCAGGTAGACCTTTTTCATATTGTAGATCCAGAGCATTGCTGGAGGGTAAAACAGGCCATAAACCTAGCTACTTAACCAAAACTGCTGTCATTGTTTAATGTGGTGCATTTGAGCTATGAAGGGTGGTTCGAAGGTAGTATGAGTATTCCGTGAGGATTTTTGATTGTGGCTTTTCAGGAAGTCATTCCCAAGGCTATATAAGGGACAGATATGGGCAGGGCATGTGGGATTAAGCATGAGCCCCAGCTTTACCATTTACTGGCCGTTTGACCTTGGTCAACTCATTTCATCTCCAAGAACCTTGGTTTTAATTGTCTCCTCTGCAAATAAATAGCCTACTTTGTAGGCTCATTTGTAAGAATAGAAGAATAATGTCTATGAAAGACTTAGTACAATATCACTTTTGAGTTTTTTGGTTTTTTTTTTTTTAACTACAGATACTTCCTGATTATGTGAAATCACACACACACACACACACACACACACACACACACACACAAACAAACAAAACAAAAAACTGCAATGTATTTTGTAATAGCAAAACATTTTTTAAAAACTTAAATGTCTCTTTGTAGAAGGCAGCTGTCCTTAGCCTGTGCCTAGGAGCTGATTTTACAGCTGAAGTGTGGAGACAGTGACCGGGTAATGTCTCAGATGCGAGAGGCATCGCCACTGAGAAAGTGCGGTTTTGCCTATTGGCTCTGTGCTGTCAACAAGTCTGCTTTCAGTAGGTGAATGGCTTACCTCAAATGCAGTCATTTAAGAAACATTTAGTAAGAAATAAACATTAAGTTTTCACATACTCCAAGTCTGAAATTTAAAAGTGGTGTTCATTTTGATGTATCCTCTTTGTTTTATAATATGGATGTGAAATTCTTACAAAAACTCTTACAGAATCCCTCCCATCCATGCTCAAGAGTGCTCTGTGCTCAGTCATGTAACTTCTTGGCATGCAAAATGCGTGTTAGGAAAGTCTTGTGAGATGTAGGAAAATGTTTAAGGTTAGGGTCTGAATACATGAGACGATTAAAACACATTTTGGCAAGTGCATGCTTCACTTAATAAGTGAAAGGAACTGTGGCTTTTCTCCCAGAGTTTAAATATCTGAAACAGAAAAATTCTGTTTTGGCAGCACAGGAGTATAGTTTTGAAGATGCGGAGGGAGCACCGTGCAGCAAATGCCATTCTCTTTGTTGCTGTGCAGGGATTTACCCACTGCTTTGGGCTGCAGGTCCAAGAACTACAGTGGATACTGTTGATATCTGCGCCTGCATAGTAGAGACCTCTCTTTAGGACTCTGTCTTCTGAAAAGAAAAGAAAAGACGCTTCTCTCAGCCATTTGTTGTCACTCATAGACTTCGTATGAAAATTAATTTGCCTAGTTGAACCAAAAACGATGTGGAAAATACAAACTAAGAAGAGTAGAGAGACACAGTGTCATTAAGAAGCCATCTATTTACAAAGAGCTTGTTCGTTCTCCTTGACCACATAACCTAGTCATTTACACACATTTTTTTGGGAGGGCTAATATTTGGCTTTTGAAACTTCTATATAAGTGAAACGCACTCAAATTTAATTCCAGGTTAGTGTTTCTATACATGTCTTAGTTACTTTTTTCATTGCTGAGACAAAATACCCAACACTCAGAGTTAAAGGAGAGAAGATTTATTTGACTCACAATTTCTAGAGGTTTTAGTTATAGTTGGCTGGCTCCAAGTCAAGGTGACACAGCATAGGGGCATGAGAGGGGAGAAATGGTTCATGGCAGGCAGAAGACAGCAAAAGCAAGCAGCCAGTGACGAGTGAGGAGATATTTCCTGTCCCTTGTATCTTATCCAGGCTACTCACCCTTAGAGCAAGTAGCCTTTATACCCTTCATCCTTGCATCGCCCTAGGAGTCAGTCCCAGGGGCACATCCTCGATCCCAGCAGAGCCACACCAAAACAATCAGTGGACTGAGTCAGTGACCGTACACTCCAGACCCAGCCACCTCTGAAAAAGCTGCTGTCTCTGACCATGTGAGGCTTTGGGGGAAATCTAGATACAATCCATAACAATATGTGTTAAGATTATGAATTTTTATACTTCTTTAATCTATCTTTTCCAAATAATTTTAAAATTTTGAAATGAATTGTGTATTGTTTTATCACATTATAGAAACAATAATTATACATTTCAAGAAAAAAAATGACAACCCTTTTGGAGGACACATTGGAGATACCTATCAAAGAAAAAGTAAAAATTTCTTTTGATTAAGTAATTTCACTTCTAATTATTATATCCTGCACTTACATTCTCAATTGTGTGAAATGACTTTTATGAAGTTTTCCATTGCAGCATTTTGTATTTTTGTAGTAGCAGATGACTAGAAATAACTTAAGTGTCTGGTGTGGCTATGGTGACCTTCTGTCCAGGTGTGTCTGGAGCAGTGTTCATCGGTGCCGTAGTTAGTAAAAATACACCTCTCCTTTCCCCTGTACCTCAATTACATATTTATGCTGATTTTGTTCCTGTCTTCCCATGGAACACCAAATAGTACTACAAATAAATAATGTCACTTTGTTTTTGACTAATTTAAAAGAAAAAACAAGTATGCTTACTTTGGATTTTAATAAATGAAGGGGAATGTGGAATATGTGAAAGAAGATTTCATCCACACAAAATATTTCTGGAAATATCTACAAGATGGAGAATCTGGAAGAGAAAGGGTAAAACAAGTAGAGAAAACTTATGATATAGCCTTTTCTGTATTTTAAAAACAATGTTCTTTTTTAAACTTATTCATCAACCTGAAAAGAATTTTAGAAAGAAAAGAAAAATTATATGTAATATATATAATTCATACATTTTTGAAAATAGCTTTTAAAAATTATCTGTCCTTGTATGAAGAATTTCTATTCTGAGTTGTTTAAGTGATTTGTATAGTCTTTTTTTTATGTATCTACATTATTTGGACTTCAAGATTGAACTACTTCCAAACATTTTAAAGCCTAATACAATTATTTTCCAACAGAAATGTATATATATATATATGTGTGTGTGTGTGTGTGTTTGTGTACTATATATATATACATATATATGTATATATATATAGTACACACATATATGTACATATATATATACATATATATAGTACACACACATATATATGTACATATATATATATATATATAAAATACTTTTCAGAATAAGTATATACCTAATACTACTTAGATAATCCCATACATACATGTATATGTGTGTAATATATATATATATATAGTACACATACATATATATGTATATATACACACATAGATATATATGTATATATATACACACACATACACATATATGTTTATATATATATAATACTTTCCAGAATAAGTATATACCACAATACTACTTAGACAATCCCATGTGGTAGAACATTTATGTTGTCTCTATTTGTTGCTTTAACAGTATGGCAGTGGAAATTCTTTTACAAAAATCTTTGTGAGGGCCAGGGATTTAGCTCAGTGGTTCCAGCGCTTGCCTTGCAAGCACAAAGGCCTGGGTTCGATCCCTGGTAACCACATACAACAATACTGGGTGTGGAGACTCATGCCCACCAGCAATCAGTATCACACACCACAGTGCCAGGCATGGTGGCTCACCTCTGTAATCCCAGCACTCAGGAGGCAGAGGCAGGAGGATTGCTGTGAGTTCAAGGCTGAGCTCAGGGCCAGCCTGAGCTACAAAAGTGAGACCCTGTCTCAGGAAAAAAAAAAAAAAAAAAATCTTTGTGGATTGTCCGTCTGTATGTCTTTGGGACAGAGTCCTAAAAGGCAAATTGATGAAGGTTGGGAACTGTGGACAACTTACTCAGATTTAAGACTTACTTACTGGGATTTACTTACTTGGACTAGAGGTTGTCTGCTCTGCCCTGTGGGATCAACTACTGGGATTATTGGGATATCTGCCTCACCCTGTGGAATTTTAAACTACTTGTCAAGGATTACCGCACTAAGATTATTGGCTTTAATTCTTACTGGGACTTACTGGGATTTAAGGATGTCTGCCTTTCCCTATGTAATCTTCAACTACAGAGATTATTGTGGGACTTCCCCATTTTATGCATGCTAGGATTATGAGTGTGAAGGCTTGTTACCAAAAAAAGGTGCAGGTGAACTTGGGTTATGGGTTCTTCAGCTCCCACTTCAACTGCTGCAGTATTTAGCATTTGGCTGCCACTGCTCAGAGTAGCAAGAATAATCAGCCTTTTATCTCAAGGTTCCAGCTTTGTTGTTTTTGGTTGTTAATCCTTTAACTGTGGGACTATAGGGGAACTGGAGTTCACCACAAGGATTCTGGTGCATCCTCTTCCCTGGACTCCCATAGGTGAATTCAAGAAATGCAAAATCCTAAATTCAGGGCATTCATTTCTACATCACGCTTCTAAGAGATAGTAGATAACTGGCTTCCACTCTTACTAGTAGTAGTTGAATATGAGATTGTCACTTCTTCATACCTTATTCATCTTGGCCACAATGATTTGTAAAACTATTCTTATACTGTTCTTTTGATTTGAATTTAAATTTTTGGAGAATGTTAAATTCCCCTTCTCTGTATTTTTTGACTGTGTATCAGTCTGCATATAAGATAACAGAAAGATAAACAGTGTTTGAGCAGGATGAAGCTTTGAAGGAATGTTTTGAGAGGAGGGGATTTCCCTTATTTGTTTGTTTTTTCTGTTTGTCTAGACACTCGATTAAGAGCTGCTTTAGGAAGTGTCAAATCTAAAACATTCAGTAAGTCTATAGGCCAGCTGCTGTGTTATACCTGATGGTACCTCTGCAGATTAGGACTATTTACCATATCCTATTTCCTATCCTATAAATATTTTGTCTGGTCACCAGAATTGACAGAGCCCAAATCTAACCCTCTCTGCTTCTTGCAGTGGTATTGTCTTAGGCAGGAGAAGCTTTGAAAGTTAATTGTAATTTTCAGAATCATTTGAACTCACAGGAGGGTATGGTGCCCTTCCACACGGTGAGTGAGTTCTCTCTGTGCGGATGGTTTCACCTTACTCTGCTGTCTCAGTGGCACTGAGTCTGTGCCTCTTGACACAGTCCCACCGGCATCTGGCTCACAGACAGTCACTCTTCGCACGAGGGCAATCTGCATTGTGTATATGTGTCTAAACATCAAACAAAACCAAACTCTTTTGATGTCCTCCTCAAGCAGTCTTTAATTTCTTAAATATTCTCTGCAGTGCTGAGTATAGCAGGACAATTGCTTTAAGCCCCCATTCCCCACTGAAAGTAGTGTTTTTAAGGATTTAAAACCCTTAACTGGTTCAGAAGACACTTGATCCGGGCTGACTGCCTCTCTCTAGCGTCCTTTTGGCGTGTGTAATAACCATGAGTGTTGTGTCCGATTCTCCACACTATGTGGTCCCTGGCGCATGACAAGACCCAGTCTTCATTTGAAGGCTCTTCTGCTCCTTTCCAGGGCTGCACAGAAGCTTTTTCTAAGGGCAGTGTTTCAGCAGCTGACAGCGACCTTTCAGGAAATCACAGAGTAGACAGAGAGAAACAGGAGCCTCATTTAATTTCCCACCAATAACATTGTGCGGCAGGTAAGCACAATTCATAGTTTGTACTTGAAGTCACTGAGATCCAAGCCTATGAAGAAGACAGCGCTCTGAAATTCCACATATTACAGTTTTTCTCACAAAGGTGAGAGGTACCCTGTAGAAGAGAGATCCCCAACCCTTTTTTTTGGTCTTAGGTACTGGTTTATGAAAGACTGTTTTCCACAGATGGAGTTTGGGTGGGGCAGATTCAGGAGCAACCTTAGATTCCTCGTACATGCAGCTCACAGTAAGGTTTGAGCTCCTGTGAGAATGCAGTGTTGCTGTGGATACAGGATCAATAGGAGCGGCTGTGAGTACGCATGGAGCTGCTCGTGCTCCTCATTACTCTGCTCCTATTGCTTCCTAACAAGACACAGGCCAGTGCTGGTCCCAGGTCCAGGGATTAGAGATATTTTCTATAGAACAATTAAGTTGCGTGTTAATTTACAGAGCTCATAGGTCAATATATGAAAACAGACCATTATATGTTCATAGAACAAATGCTGTCACCTTCATTACCTCAACTATGTACTTGACCCCAAACCTTTTCAGAAGCTCAAAGAAGGAAGAGACCTAGCAGATCACCATGAGGGTTCTGGTTCTGAATGTGATGCAATGGGAATAGAAATAAATAGCAAGAAGGTGATTTAAAAAACATTATCCACTTGTAAGTTAGGAGACATATGCCCCTGTTAGCTCTGGAATCCAAAGGAAATCAAAGTGGAACTTAAAGTTATTAAGAAAAATACTAAAAACAGGATTTATTTTGTTCTGTAAACTTCTAAGCACAAGACAGTGTAAGCACAGACGTGAATGCTGCACTCAGAGGAAATTTTTTATTTTCTTACTAAAGAATGAAGAAAACAAGGGAATATATTACTCAGCTTGGAGAAGCAAGAAGAACAAAGTAAAAGCCAGCAAGAATAAGTTAATAAGGATAAAGCTGAAATTCAGAGAAAGAGAATTAGGCAATAAATTGAAATGCTAATTCTTGGAAAGACCAGTAAAATAGATAATAACCTCCTGGAAAGCCCAATTAGGGAAAAAAACTGCGATAGTAAGAATACACAACAAGGAAAAATAGAAATGGAAAGCCAGTAGATACAAGATACATTAAAATTCTTTTGAGACTTGTGGCGAAGAAACTCATAGCAAAAAGTTTGGAAATCAACTGAAAAGAATGATTTCTTAACAGAATGTAAATTATCAAAATTAAGATCCTAGAAATAGAAGGCTTGAATGTATGAAGTACTGTGGAAGAGACTGGATAAGCAATTAAAAAGTTAGCATCAGCAAGGACTCCAGAACTAGATGGTTACAAAGCTAACTTTGAAAGGATAAAAGATAATATTATTTTTGCTGGCTTTGTGGAAGTATAACTGACAAATTAAAATTGTATTTGTGTTTGAGGAGCACAACGTGATGGTCTAATATGTAGTATGTATCCGCAATAAAATGACAACAGTACTCAAGGTAATTCACACACCTTCCACCTCACGTTGCTTTCTTTGTGAGTGTGGTGAGAATATTTAAGATGTACTCCCTTAGAAATTTCAAGTTTGTAGTTCAATGTTATTAACTATGGCCACTGTGCTAACTTTAGAGCTGCAGAATCTAGCCATATATGACAGAAAGTTTACAATTCCTGATCTGCATTCCATTGCTCTGAGCCCTTGGCAACCACTGCCCCCCATACTACTCTCTGCTTCTTTGAGTTCAATGCTTTAAGATTCCACTTATAAGTAAGATGAGACAATACTTTTCTTTCTCTGTCTGGCTTATTTCATTTAGCATAATGTCCTCTGGGTTTATTTATGTTGTCACAAATCACAGAATTTCCTTTTTGTCTTAGGGCTGAATAACTTTTCAAAGTAAATATATGTACTCTATTTCCTTTATTTAGTCATCCATTGAAAGACTGTTGGGACTTGTATTGCTCTCATATCTTGGCTACATTGAATCGTGCTGTAATTAATGTGTTATTTAAATTATTCATAATGGATTTTTAAAACTCAATGAAAACATATCATTTACTAGCTGTGATGCTAGTCCTGAAATAGTGGGTGCATGTCAGCATCTGAACACGTGTGTGATCACGTAGGCCATAACGGGGAACAAAGACATAGCCTTTAGCCATGATGCAGAGTCTGTGCATATAGTTCCTATCATGCTGGTCCAGTTGGTACCAAGAAAGCAGGAGGCATGGTGCATGGAGGACTTGTGGGAGGTGGTGTTTGAGCAGGTCTTTGGGACTAGGTGTGCACTGACTTTTATTAATCTGTCTAAACATCACTGTACTCCACTGGATTCTTGGTTGCTGCATCTGGAGGCTGACCAGGTGTATGTTTTTATATATCATGTGCCAAAACTTGTACACCTGCAGGTGGTGCAGCCACATGATAAAGAATAGATGCTTGGGGATCTCACTGCCAGAGTTGGATTCCTGATTCCAGCATTTATTAACCATGTGCCCTTGAGCAGGTTGTTTTATGTCTGTGTATTTCATTTTCCCTTCTGGAAAATGTGGCTAGTAAGACTACCTTCCCAGAGTGCTGGTGGAAGGCTGAGTCTGTACATTTACATCAGTTGCTTACAGTAGTGTCTGGCATGTTGAAAGCACCCAGGATGTTAGCAATAATGAGAACAACAATGTAAGAATCATTGTGATCATCGCCTTTATCAGTGTAGATGCAGAGAAGAAAGTTTATGGCCTTTGACCCTGACTGGCATACTGCCAGCTCTGTCGTGGACACACTGTATGACCTTGGAATGGAACTGAATTGATATAGTTATAAGCCAGATAAATCTATGTGTACTGAGGGACAAGAAGTCCTGAGGCCCTGTAATAAGTCTGGGGCTTTGCCATTTCTACCACATTTAATTCCAGTAACCTACCCCTGAGTCTGCACATTTTGTGGACAGAGGGAGAGACACTTAAGATAAGTACAGCAGAATTATTGTTTGACAGGTACAGAGTTTCAATCTGGAATAAGGAAAAAATGCTGGAAATAAATGATAGTCATAGTTGCACAAAAGTATATTTATTGCCACTAACTACATACACGACAGAGCTGGCAGTATACCAGTCAGGGTCAAAGGCCATAAACTTTCTTCTCTGCATCTACACTGATAAAGGCGATGATCACAATGATTCTTACATTGTTGTTCTCATTATTGCTAACATCCTGGGTGCTTTCAACATGCCAGACACTACTGTAAGCAACTGATGTAAATGTACAGGAGGGGTTTTAGGAGAGGGTCCTCTGCAGCCACACGGGTGGCCCTGTGCATTCCAGCATCCATCCTTTCCCTCCTTTCTTTTCCCGGTGACTTTTTCCCTCAGATATATTGTCTTGTGAACATAAGCAGCATATGCACTGTGTTAACTCCTTTTAGATGCCAAGAATGTGTTAGGTGTTATTGGGGAGAGATAAGTTGCCCATTAGATTTATTGTATAAATTAGGCCAAACACTAACTTGGATACAGGAAGCCAGTATCCATGGAAAATTTATTATTTTTGAGTATATTTTTTACAAACATTCCTTGAAGATAAAATGTGGTTTCCACTTGTGCATGGTTACTAAGTCGAGAATGTAGAGTTATTTGAAGACAATGTTTTCTTCACACCTTTTTTGAATTACAGAGGGGAAAAAAAACCCTGCAATCATGAATGCAGCTCCAACTCGGATTAAGAACCTAGTGAACTTGAAAGGATGAAAGGAGCAGTGGTGATATTTCCGCCAGATTCTTCCTTTTCCCCCCTTGAATTCCTACTTCCTTCTTCTCATTTATGTCTTAGTATCAGCAGATATTCTTAAGTGAAATTTTCTTCAGCTGAAAATTGTAAGTAATTAAAACACTCAAGTCCTGGTCTATGTGGATGAGTGCAAAGGTGGCTTATAACTTTTTACTTTGTGGTATTTCCTTTCTTTCTAGGTCTGTGACTTTCTCAGTAGAGAGGTTGTGACCTCTAAATGCGATGGGGTGATGGCATTTGGCACCATCGATATGGCTCCTGCACGGCACACTCTTCTGGCTCCTACAAGCCTGTTTCTTTTTCTAATGTCATCCACATGCCTGCCCCACACTAGGAAAGACTTTGTTCCTGAGGTCACCCCTAACTAGTAAATCACTGTGTGAGTTTGCAACCCTGGAGAGACAAGTGTGAAATGTTTCCTGGGAAGCTGGAAGGATGCACAGATGAAGGCAGCCCTGGCTCTTGGACTTCCTTTAGCCTGTGTGCCTGGGGTTGGCACTGCTCTTGTGTGGACTGCGGAAGATTGGCAGTGTAGATGACAGAGTCACAGTCGAAGTGTGAAGCTGTCTCACTCTTGCTTGTGTCTCAGGTGGAGGTACGAGCCCTGCTTCAGTAGTTCCTCTGGCTTGGTTGATTCTGAAGTTCTTATAGAAAATTTCTTATTAAGGATTTTTGCACTGTTGTGCGTGTAAACATGATGTCCTCTGGTTTGTGAAATATTGTATACTACATTTCTCTCACTTCATCTAGAATCTCACAATATATATTCCAGAACTATGGGCTGTGATAAAGAATAAATTTTGTGGCTGATAAGGAAGTGTTGTATTGAAGATGTAAATGAGTTCTAGAATATATAATAGATATTGTGAAATAGCAAATACTCAAAAGGATATGGGGTGGAGAGGTAAGTAACAAGGAAATAATGTGATGAGAATTAAAAAAGAAAACACAGTTTATGTGTTATGGGGGGAGGGGGATATAGGGTACAAAGGGGGATGGGAAAAATGAGACTAAGTCATGCCATTTTCTGGTACAAATTCTCAGTGTTAAGTGCAGTCATGATATGCAAATATAATGTACCAATAAAGATTCAAATAAAATATATATACAATAACTGTGCCTTTTTACTATGTTAAGTATACAATGCAGTGGCATTAAGTATGTTCATACTGTTGTGTGGTCACCACCACTGTCCATTTGTCGGGCCCATTCAGGCTGCTATCCCAAAACACTGTAAATACTAAATAGCATATATGCCACAGAAATTTGAAGGCGAGCATGAATGAAGAAAATGAAGAGACGCTGTGTATAGGTACCAACTCCCCATAAGGAATGTAATCATTTTGTACTGAAACATGAGCTGATACAAAAATAAAAATTTAAAATAAATCATCTCTCATAGTTCTGGAGGCTGAGAAATATAAGATCAAGACCGTGGAGGATTCAGAGCCTTGTGCATGCTGGTATCCTTGCTGATAGTCAGTGATCTTCTTGCTATAATCTCACAAATCAGAGAAGGCATGGATGGTCTTTGAAATCTGTTTTGTAGAGAAGCCTATTGATGAGGGGTTTGCAAACACAATTTACTTACTACCCGAGGCTCCCCCTACAAACATCGTCACGTTGGGAATTAAGTTTCGTTGTAGGAATTTTGGGGGACCACAACCATTCAGTCCAGATATCACCATTTTCAGAACTTTTTCTTCATCACAAACAGAAACTCTGGCTCCATTAAACAAAATAACTTACCATCATTCCCTGTTTCTGAGATCTGAATTGTTTCCACTTTTTTGCAGTTATGAATATGAACATTACTGTACAAGTTTCTATTGAGTCCCTGACCAGAATTATTTTATGTGTATATTTAGAAGTAGATTGCTGGATCATTATGTTTAATTTTTTGAGGAACCACCAAATTATTTTCCATATCAACTATACCTTTTCACATTCTCAGCCAGTAGTACAATACACAGTTCCAATTTCTTTATGTTCTTACCAACACTCTTTAGAATAGTGCTTTGAATGAGTATGTAGGGATATCTCATTGTGTTTGATCTGTACTTTGCTATGATTGTTTACGAACCAGCACAGACTGATATGATTAATTATGCCGTTTATTACAGAGTTCAGCACAACGTATGACTCATTCAAGTAGGCTGGAAAGCATCCCAAGTAGTATATTCCCTATTTAGTGACATGAGCCTACTGATCAGTTGAATGTGATTGCAATGCCAAATTGCTTTAAAAGTTTCTAAATGCTTTAAAAGTTTCTCCATTTCATCATGGACCTGTACCAAACTCATAGCAGCCAATGGTCATATCTTATCACTACTCTTGGTCATTTTTATAAGCCAGATATATGGGTATTACTTAGTGAAGTATGATGGATAGTTTAAATAGTTTTACTCTAAGTGCAGACTATTTTTCATTCAATTCCCAAAACACAATTAGTGAGTTATGCTGGGAAACAATTTTGTAATATAGCATTTTTGTATTTATGGTGAATTTTAGAGATAGTTTAAGTAGTTCAGAAAAAATCCAATAATTTTACATGGATAGTTCATGGAATGCAGACAGTTTTGCTGATAGGCTGAACTCACAGTTCTCCCGAGTCAACTCTATGATATTGATCTTCTAGAGGACTTGAAGGTCAAATCCTTGAGAGGAGAAATAAGCACCGAGTGAAGGATTAAGAGTCTGGAGCTAGAAAAAGGGCTAAAACTTTTGGGGGACTGGTCATTCTATTTTTCTAGATTTCCCACCTCCAGTTGTTATTTTGGTAGGGATTGTGCCTGAAAAAGCTTTGCTAAACAGACTTAAATGGTTTATGCTTCATTCCATGGTGTCAGGACTGTTAATTTTGGGGTATTGAGGCACTTTATCAACTTTTAAAAGAATATTTTTAAAACAAACTAAATTTGATTGGTTATGTTCAGTATGTTTCAAATGGAGGAATAATTCAGTATTCTAGTCTATAAGAACTTAGAGAAGAAAAAGCTACTTCTGATCCACTTTTGTGAATGCAGCTAATATTCCCTGTGTCCTGTGTCTCTTCCTGAGAAATCACTTTCTCCTTCTTTTGAGGACTATCCCTCTCCTACTTCTCTTCTACCACTTACTAACAGACTCACATCTCTTTAACCCTGTCCCATGAGCTACTGTGAGAAGGACCTGGAATCTGTGAAACCAAAATGGATCTTTTCATGGGATTTGCACTCAAATGCAAGTGCAGAGAAGAGTTTGACTTCCCAGGAAGTCACAACTTTCATGCATGGAAACTTGGAAACTAAGGGATCCATATGGAAGAAATCTGTGCGTAATGAGAGCCAATAAGCCAACATGCAGAGTGGGCGGATGAGATGAAACAAGTCCTGGTTCCACAATCACAAGGCTTGGATTCCAGCTCTTTCAGAAGGTTATCTGAATCCCCTCGTGTCTTTCTGGATCTCTGTCATTTGCAAATAAGAGTCCGAGCTCTTATGATAACTCTTTCCTGGCCAAAGCACTTAACATAATGCTTTAATATAGTAAGTATGTAGTAATAGCTCTAGATAAATGTTTAGAATTAAACAAAACTAACATAATCTTTGGCTCTTTTGATCTTTACACCAACCTAGATTCACATTTTCATCTTGTTGAAAAATATTAACAGATTGTTTCTAAATGCCTTTAGAAAATCCAACCTTATATTTTTCTTTAAAAATGGTTTTTTAAATGTAGAATGTGGGATCAGTGAGGTGAAGGGATATGATTTGGGGTGTATAGTGACAACAGTGAGGAAGAAAGTGAAGGAAAAGAGATTAAGGAAAGGAGAGGGGTTTGTATAAACTCCTACAGAGGCCAGGGAAGGAGCTGACCAGAGATTCCTAGAAGAACTACCAAGTGCCTGTGTCTACTAGGTCTACTGAGGCAGGCACTCCAAACTCTAGCAACTGTGCTATTATTTCCAGTAGCCTTAGAAACTATCTGTTAGGGATTAGGGTAGTCAATAAATAATACTCCTTTCTTCACCTTCCAGCTGAGATGTATACCTGGGACTCAGATAGGGATTGAAATATTAGCTATACTTCTCATGAAGCAAATTACAGCAAAAGAGTTTAGAGTTGAGGCAAGTGGGTTTGCTAATCCTGAATTAAACAAATGCATCTGTCCATTCCTGAAACAGATGGACGTCACGGGCCTCCCGCACAGAGAAAGGCCCCTTCTACATGGCAGAGACAGACAAGACACATGTGTCCTGCAGACAGACTGTCTTCTCTGGAAAGAAAATTGAGACCTGGCCGAGTTGAGCGTGCTCCCTTCCAGGAGAGATGGGGGAGGGGCCAAGAATATTATTCTGGTTGATGCCCCTCCTCCTACATGTAACTGAACCCTCTTCAAGTGGTGCCAATAAGTGGTTAGGTGAGCCACAAGCCTAACTGTTCCACCTGTAGGACTGCTTTTCCCTACTCTCTATGTCCTAATGGAATGACAAAGAGGGGAGAATGTTGGAGGCAGTTGGAGGAGCAGTAGAATAAACACACTGATTAGGAGGAGTAGGTTGGGAAGGAAATAAGGCAGTGGGAAAGAGAGCAATGGGTATAGAGGAAACCGAAATCTGGAGAGCAAGTGTTGTGGGAAAGATGGAATGAGAGACTTGGAAGAGGAGGGGCTGATGTCAAAGAGTAGGGCATAGGAGTTCAAGGTCTCAGGTCTGGGTGATAGTGTCTGTCTGGGAGAGAGGTGTGCAAGTAGAAATTATTAGAATGGAGGAAGTTAAATAACTATAAAGCCAGGTTTGTCCATCTAGATGGTTGCCTGTATTGAATGATGACTGGTGCCAGAGACCTCCATCAGTGTGGTGGAAATAATGAGCAGTCGAAGGTCCTCATGGTGAAGAACTGATAGGTCCGATCTCAAGTGGAGTCAGGACAGCGCCTGGGTAATGGAGTGGGCAGCAGCCTCGGTGTCTGAAAGGGCCACAAGAGCTTGAGGAGACCTGTTTCTCTTTCCTTGTAGCTTTCCTAAGGGAAGCAGTCAGCCAGTCTTCCTTGGACCCTCCATACATCATAATCTCTTCTGTGTTAAACATCCACAAAGTATCTGTAATGTTTGGTCTATTTCTTTTTACACTGACTTCCTGTCTTCTAGCGATCACTTTTTTTGAATTTTTATTGGTACCGCATATATACATGATGATCACACTCAGTTTTTTATCCCGTTTTCCCTAAAAGTTAATGATGTCCTTCAAGTCAGAAAATTTACTTATTGATGACCTAACAGTTTTCATTCTAAAATAGAAATAAGATCATTATGATAATGATTTATTGGAGAACCACTATTGCTCTATGCCATGCATTTATATTTGACACTTTACATGTATATTCTTACTTAACTCCACACAAAAGTCCTATCTATGATTAGCATCCTCATTTTCATATTCATTCCACATGTTTTTATTGAATGCTTACTAACTACACTAATTACTTACTAACTACCAGATATTATTCTAGATGGCATCTAGGGGGGAATGGGCAGCACCCTGGCTTGGACCTACCTGGTGTTTTTGAGGACTTGTGTCTGGCCAAGTTGGCATAAGAGGGGAAGCTATGATCATAGAGGGAGGGTTTGAGAGATCCTGTAGGACTTGAGAGGCCATTGTAAGGACTTAGATGTTTAGAAGGCAATACTGAAGCCAGGGAGAGTTGACATCTTGCTGAAGGTTATGTGGCCTGTAAGTGCTAGAGCTGTATCTTCAAGGGGAAGCCCCAGATGTCGATGGCAGACATATAGCGCTCCCTGACACAATGCTCTCGACTAGGCTCTCGGCACTTCCCTAGTCATTCTGCTCACTTTTGCTTCTCTGAGCTCATTTTCCTCTGGCCCTCCTTTACTTTATTTATGGATCATTTTGAGATATGACCTCTCTATGTTTCCCAGGCTAGCTCTAACTCTTGGGGTCCTCCAAGAGTCAGCCTCCCAAATAGCTTGAGTACAGATACATACCGGATGCACACCATCCTCTACGTGTTAGCATTCTGGATAGTTCTGTTGTAATCCCTCTTATTCTCCCAGGTCTCCCAGAAAATACCCTACTTTCTCTCTTCCTCTGATGTGGACCTGTGCTGTGACTCCCAAGCACAGATAATTTTTCAGGGACCTCACTGCTCAACTTCAGAACCAAAAATTAGTTCCTAGTGAGATATGACCCTCTGTGAGAATATTGCAAATTTAACTGAGTTTCTCTTCTCGGAACTCTTTTCTTGTTTGTTTTTGTTTTTGTTTTTATCCCAATGGATAAAAAGCCTTAACATCACCTAAAATTGTGTCCATCCCTCTTCAGTTCTCAAATTCACTGAATTGCTAGCCAAAGAGAAGTGCTTCCACCCTGGTTTTCTGCTTGTATTGTTTCTGGCTGTCTTCCTCTGAGACCTGGCATAGATTTCCCTACGCAGTGGGTCTCTCCTGCTGATCCTGACATATTCTCCTAAGACTGAAGTCAAATCTCAGGCCTTGTATCTTCCATGTGAACTGTTCTAGTTCCCCACTGAGAACCATTCAGGTCCTTCCCAGGGCACTGACGCTCTTCGTTCACCTTACTTTTCATCGATTTCTTCCCCTCCACCCTTCCATTCTCTCTTCCACCATGCTTTTGCTCATTTCTCATCATAATTCTTTTTTTTTTGCTTTTACTTCAAGCAGCCACTGAGCTGCCATATTCTGGGTCAAACCACCCTAGAATTCCCCCAGGCAAAATGAGTTGCTCTTTCCTCTTACTAGAAGAGCTGGTATCCTCATTAACTGCTCCTGGAAAATAAAACTGCACTGACAGTCTGGCGAGTGCTCGTTGTTGTTGGACAGCAGCCAGTTCCCGGAGTTTGACTGGAACCCGTACAGGCTGGGCAGTCACTGTGAGCACAGGGCAGGGCCAGGAAATCCCCAAGTTCTATTAATGATGGGGTAAGTTCCTGGAGATATTTTAGTAATGTATTCCTTACTTTCTAAATTTCTGAATTGCATTTCTGTTAAAGGAAGTTTGCTTCTAGTGCATAAAGCCTATACAAAACCAAGCTCTTAAAAAGTCTTATAGATAGAATAAAAAAGTAATAGTTATGTTAATTATGGAATTTTCTAACAAGGTCTGGGTCTTCTCTGATATTCTTGCAAATCTTTCTGGGATACGCTAATCCTTGTTAAGTTTTTTTACAGAAGCAAATGTTTATCACTAAAATGGTATATTTAGCTGAGGTAACCTCCAGTTACATGTTGATATTTTCTGCCTAATCTTTTGATTTGAAGAAACTGAAATATACATGGATGTTTTATATAAATTTTAAATACTTGGCAAGGAGGTATGTGGATTCATGTAAAACCCAAATGTGTGTTAGCTTCATTTTCTATGAACTCTACTCTGCTGCCGTGCTGTTCTTTCCTGAGTGGTGTAAAGGAAAGTGAAGGTGAGGGGCCCCCAGAACCTTCCTGTTCCCTGCCTGTTTTCCACAGAGAACTGCTGAGGAGTGGGTGCCTGCCTGAAAGCAAGAGAATCGCTTTCTTTCTGTCGAGGATCAGGAAGAGAGAAAACTCCCCAGATGGAAACAGCATCTGGAAAAGGGGAAATTAAGCAGATCCTTCTGTGATATACATTGCTGGATCATCTTCCCACTACTTCTGTCCCTCTCTCCCAAAGCGAAGGAAGCTTATTCCTGGCCAGAAACGGGGGTCCTGGATCCAACTGCAGGGAGCAGTAGATACACGCTGGATATTTTGGAATGCATCTTCCCACTGACATGTTCTCCCTCTGCAATGAGCGCACCTTGATGTGCACTTCAGATCAAGTTGATCTTTCTGTACTGAACTCAGAACTCCTATGCAAGGATTTATTTCTTTGTGACAGTTATAATGAAAACTTACAAACAGCTACCTTGCTTGTGAACTTTTGATATATAATCTGAACTTTTGATATATAGTCTGCTCCTAGGCCGGGCGTGGTGGCTCACGCCTGTAATCCCAGCACTCGGGAGGCAGAAGCAGGAGGATTGCTGTGATGTGAGTTGGAGGCTGAGCTCAGGGCCAGCCTGAACCACAAAGCGAGACCCTGTCTCAAAAAAAAAAAAAAAAAACCAAAAACAAAAACAAAACTAAGTTTGAAACTGCCTCACTAAATGAGGAGTTGTGATTAATAACACCCAAATAACAATAGCGGTGACTTTATTTTTAAAATATGATCTCCTGTTTAACTGCCAATGGCTGTATGTGCAGTGTGTCTGCTTTTCACAGACAGATTAGATAGTAAATTGTTCTTCATTTCATCTGCCTGACCAGAGGGGACAAGGATCTTGAGTGTAGATGTGGTAGTCCCCCTTATCTACAGGGAGTGCATTCAGAGACTCCCACCGTATGTTTTCCTCAAACCTGAGAAAGTGCTGACTCTTTTATACTTTGTTTTTCCCATCCATACACATCTATGCTAAAGTTTAATTTATAAATTGAGTATATTAGGAGACTACTACCAATAGTAATAAAATAGAGCAACTGTAACACTTACAGTGTAATAAAAATGATCAGAATCATTGTTCTTGTGCTTTAGGGCTATTATCAAGTACTATAAGAGTTACATGAACACAAGCACTTGATATTCCTACAGCTGACTGATAACTAAATGGCTGAGAAGGAGTAGATAGTGTATACAGCCCGGATACATTGGACAAAGGAGAGATCCACATTCTGAGCGGGGTGGAATGCTGGCACATGACAATGTACCACACTGCTCAGAATAGTGTGTAATTTAAAACACCCAAACTGTTTATTTCTGGAATGTTCCATTGAATATTTTCACACTGTGGTTAACCATGGTTAACTGAAGTTTGTAAAAGCAAACATGCAGTAAAGGGTCCAAAACCATAAGCTGTATTCTTAACATGTCTTTTTCTGGAATTGTAACATCTCTATAAGGCTGATAACATCTTCCACTTTATAGATTAGGAATATGAAGATCAGGAAGTGTGGCTAAAGAAATGTAGCTAATAAATAGCTGACACTGACATCCAAAATCCCTCTGACTCCAGAGCTGTTATTCTGTATTCTGTGGTATGCTTGTTCTCTCATTTCTGTTGTCTAATTTGATATGAGACCTCTTGTTTGTGTGTATCTTGATCAAGTCTAGGTATGTGATAGATTGTGGAGACTAAGGAATTTGTTTTATTCATTATTCTAAGTACTTACAGGAATACCTAGCATATTGCTTTTTTTTTTTTTAAGGTTTTTTGAGACAGGGTCTCGCTTTGTGGTTCAGGCTGGCTCTGAGCTCAGCCTCCAACTCACATCACAGCAATCCTCCTGCCTCTGCCTCCCAAGTGCTGGGATTACAGGCGTGAGCCACCACGCCCGGCACTGGTATGTGGTATTGGTTGCCGCTGGGGTGAGTCTCCACACCCAGTATTGTTATGTGGTTACCGGGGATTGAACCCGGGTCCTTGCGCTTGCAAGACAGGCGCCGGA